>JABFFI010000002.1:0-227643 GCA_013623725.1 Fusarium robinianum | reverse complement strand
ATATAAACCCTAATATCTATTAGTTTATCCTCTGGGAATTACCTATATGTCACAGTCTGGCTATTATATATTAATCTTAATTTCTATCTTATCTTATAATAAAATAGAGGTTAAGGAGCTATTAGTTAAGGCCCTATAGCCTGTCTTAGTTAGATTGGATATTATAAAGGTGCTCTAGCTATTTATTTATTAGGCCTAGAGATAGCTTTTCTAACTAATCTTATAAATAGCTATAAGTTCCTTTTTTATTAAAGGGATTATCTTGCTATTCTTTTAAATTAGCCTTATTAGGTAGTTCTTATAGTTAGCGGGGAAAGGTTTATAATAGTTAAAGCATTTCAAAGAGAGGTTATAAGGCTATTAATGCCCTTTTTCTAAAGGGTTATTATAAGTTTTATAGTATTATTACTAATAGTAATAGTGGCTTATATAATAGCCCTAATATTCTAGATTATATTATTAGATTAAGGCTTTCTTTTTAATTTATCTTACTAATATATTAATGCTAAATAGCTAAAAAGGTTCTATTAGCTAGAGGAAGGAGGCTATCTAAGTCTTTCTTTTTATATTAATATTTTAAGATATATACCTTAATAGCTATAATTATATAGGTTATTGGCCTATTTATATAATAATTTTATTTTCTATTATTACTTTTATATTAATAAGGTCTCTAAGAATATTAGATAGCTTATTTAAATAGCTAGGGATAATATAATTAAACCACTTAATTAGCAGTTTAACCTTTAAGGCCCTAAGGTAATGCTATAATTACTCTTAGCTAGCGATTATCTTATTATAGATTATTATATTAATTAGGTAAATAGAGAATTCTATTATTATATTATAAATATCTAATATCTTAGCTAATAATAAGCTTAGGGCCCTATAGGTAGCCTCTTATAAGGCAAAGTTCTTTAGACTTTAGGCCTATTTATAATACTCCTATAAGACCCTTATAAGAACTTATAAGGGCTCTGCCTTTAGCTATAAGCTTACTTTTATTACTATAGGCTTATCTTAGCTTTATATACTTAACTATTCTAGCTTACTAAAGCTACTAATAATAGCTACCTAGGTCTTTAAGCTATTTATAATCTTAGCTCCCTGGCCTTTATAAATATAGCTTATTAGGTAGATTAAGATATTTTAAAATAGCTTTCTTAAGGTTTATTTCTTTTACTAGCTAGTATTATTAATAATATTATTTATAGCCTATACTAACTATTTAATTTCTTTAATAAAGATATTAAATTTAAAGATAAGGGGGTCTAGGGGCCCTTATTTTAAGGGCCCCTTTTCCCTCTACTAGGACCTACTTAGGGTAACTAGAGCTAGCTATTTAGGATATTTAGGCTATATTATATATCTTTACTTTATAGGCAAAGAGGGCATTTATTCTTTAAAGAAGGCCTAGGGGCTACTATTTAATATTATCTAATATATTAGATTATTCCTATATAGCATGCCCGGCGGGGTGGCTGGTATAATGGCCAGCGGAGGGGCTAATATAGCGGCTATCATAGGCCCGGGCATTAGGAGGTTAGCCAGGTCTCTTAGGGGCCTTTATTAGGGAAATTATAATAAATTATATATAGGCATTAATATTAAGTGCTAAGAAAAAATAAATCAAGGGGAAGGTAATATAAGGAGGAGGGTCTTAGGAGAGGACCACCCTAACACCCTACACGGCATGGCCAATCTGGCAGCGACATATACAAGCCAAGCGCGGTTTAAGGAGGCAGAGGACCTGGAAAAACGAGTTCTGGAGGGTCGAAGAAAGGTCCTAGGCGCGAAACACCCGGCTACTTTGCTCAGCATGAATAATTTAGCTTCCACGTATAGGTACTAAGGCCTGTTTGGGGAAGCGGCGGTGCTGCTGGAAGAGGCCATGGATATTGGCTTCCAAGTTTCAGAAGCAGACCACCCTGAGCTGCTGATTTGCATAGGCGGTCTAGCGCTTGCACTCTTGGATGGGAATAGAGTGACAGAAGCAGAGAGCATGCTAGATGGTGTGGCGACGGCATTGAAGAAGTTGTTGGGGGAGAGGCACCCGGATACGCTGACTGCCATCAACGCCCAGGTATCTGTCCTTGCAAGGAGAGAAAGATGGGGCGAGGCAGAGGAATTGCAGAAGACGCTCCTGGAAACGACAAGGAGTGTCCTGCAGGACAGGCATCCTAAGACGCTAACAGAGATGTGCAATCTGGCGTATGTTTGGAAGAAAGTTGGCAAGGACAGCGATGCTCTGGCTTTGATTCAGCAATGCAGTTCTTTGCAAGATGAGGTACTTGGGCCGGACCATCCTGATACAAGATCGTCCATAGAATTAGCTGTGGAATGGTCTTCAAACCAAAGCCGAGACGCATGCAAGCAACTTCAACAGGCTACAAGAAACACATCAGAAATAGCCACCCCGGGTTGGTTCTCCTAGTATGTCCGAGACTTTGAGACAATTGCCTGTACTGCTGCGATAGCCCTGGTTTTGCTATAATATTAACATTAAAAAAAGCGGCCACCTGTGATGACTAAGAAGTTACTTGAGTTTCGTCTTAGGATACTAAAAGAGAGGGAGGAACCAGTCGTGGACGACCCATTTTTAATCTCATTCCGTCTTTATCCTAGTTATCCGATGATAGGCGTCCATCAGCCAGCCAGTTCACACCAGAAGAAGGGCGAAGCTCGGCATTCGGCAGTGCTTGCAAAGGATGAACCGACGAGAGGAGGATACAGTTTCGTTTCATGTCA
Source organism: Fusarium robinianum (assembly GCA_013623725.1). NCBI lineage: Eukaryota > Fungi > Ascomycota > Sordariomycetes > Hypocreales > Nectriaceae > Fusarium > Fusarium robinianum. Next base: position 224,895 of record JABFFI010000002.1, on the reverse strand, counting down.
ATAAGAGGGAGTTTTTAAATACAAAAGCAGATCTGCGTAAAAATAAAATATGGTCTTGTTCAGATCTCAACATCTCTAATCTCGCCTCGATAATTCCCACCCAAAGACTCGCCTCTTAGCTTCTCTGTATCTCTCTAGCTTATCTCGATGCACAGACACTTCGCATCCCCCCCGCATTTTAGTTCACTTCTCATTCCGGGTTAAAAACTCCTTGACTCCCCTTTGCCCCCGCAACTCCACATACTCCAAGCATCCCCGTCTGCATTCTACGCCTTTACGCTGCCTTTGTGGCTTCTTGCACACCTTGCTTCATACTTCTCCATATATATGACTGATACACGTCAATCAAAACGAGCTCGGCAAGCTTGCGAGCCCTGTCGGTATGCACAAGATGCTGTTGGCCTATGGTTAAACCCCCCCCCCCTGACTGACTGGTTTCACTAACGTGATGATTTCACCTCCTGTACAGGCGCAAGAAATCAAGATGTCCTGGTGAACGGCCTGCATGTTCCTATTGCCAGCGGCTGGGGCAAGAATGTGTTTATAATTCTGGCGAGGTCGACTCTACTCAGGCACGACATAACAGGAAGATTGTATTAGCCCCAGTTCATGGATTCGGAGACCTCGGAGCCTCGGGCTGACTAGGGGACCAGGAATACAGGATTGAGAACTTGGAAGGCAAAATGGATATTTTAATCCAGCAGCTGAGGTTAGATCAACCATCCTTAATCAGCCCCATTGACTGTAGCTCATCCCAAGCAGCCCAGTTATCACGTCATCTCGCCAACCTGAACCATCCCAGCAAGCACCAACACCTGGACCCCAACCGATCGTGGAGGAGAGCTGGCCCAATGATAGCAGCATCCAAGTGGAAAACAATCGGTACATCTACCTACCCACACTTCATGATCACCAAAACTCACTTTCAGAAGCGATGGCCCTCAGGTTCTCCAAGGGCCCAGCTTGCTCGAGGTTGGGCAGCTCTACCTGACGTGGTGTCACAACCAACCCCTTGCACTGTTCAAACCAGAGACTTTTCTCGAGTCTCTCGAGGGACGGGATCGCGAACTCCTCCTCGCTCTGCAGGCACTCAGCCTCCGATTTCCACCCAATACGCTTACCGAGCACAAGCTCGAAGAACTCAAGTTGATGGCAAAAGCATCCAGGCGCTTGGTCATGGATCGTATCGCCGAGGGCCAAGTAAGACTGTCAACGCTGCAGACATTGTGTCTATTAAGTATTATCGAATTTTCAGGTAAGATTTACGAATCAACTCCAAAGATTGCATCTCTGACAAGTTGTTGGGTAGACGGTACCATTATACAGTCGGGCTTGAACATCACCATGGCCAACCACCTCGCTCAATGCCTCGAGCTGGGCAGCGTGACTGGGGATTCTGGGGAATTCGACGATTGTTCTAGGAGTATATCGATGTTAAACAACCTTCAAGGGTGCATCTTACACTCAATGGGGCCAAGTCTAGTCCCTGGAAGCCAGCACGGAGGTAAAGGAACACTGTCCCAACCTATGCTCCTCCGTGGGACAACTGCCGCCGCCTCTGATCCCAATAACCGCCATCCAATAAACCAAATTGACCCCGGTATAGTAATTTTCACATCTCACTTGGCTGAAGTGTGGCAAATGGCGAGAAGATATGCGGCATCCCCGATCGCACAAGGAGCTGATGCGCAACCACCACCCTGGAGCGCTCAATCTGATTACTCGACTGTCATGCTACGGCACCTGGAGGTTGACTGCAGCGTTCCACTGAAGTATCGATTTTCGGCTAACAAATTCGAAAACTACGACCTCGAGTCATTACAACAGAGGCGTGATTACTGGGGTCCTTGGTTGTTCATTCAGTTCGTCTACGCCACCGTCCCGGTGCTCGTGAACCACCCATTTCTACTCTCATTGAGGCTCAGAAACTTCCGGCATACAATCCCTCAGTCTTTTATTCACCAGTCGTTCGAGCACATCACGCGTCACGCAGGGTGGATCGTTTACTTCATCGACCTGCTTGAAAGGAAGTCCTTCGAGGTATCGGATCCGGTATTGGCTCATTGTGTCGCCATCGTCGCCACTGTACACCTGCAACACAGTTTCGTCAAGGATGAGTTATTGCGCGGGAAAGCTCAGGAAGGGTACGACAAGTGTATCAAATTTTTGCACCGCATGAGCTCGACTTGGCCACACGTCGCTGTCATGGTAAGCTCCTTCTGAGGACCTCCAAACTGTTGAGGTCATTTATCGTGAAGAATACGGATAAGCTAACAGTTCAGACCGACAACCTCAAGAGGCTCCAGGACAGTGTCACCGTGGTTCCATCACCAGGTCCGGGGGGGGTGACGGATGGAATTCCTGAACATTCCTTCTCTATCGACGCCCAACTGCTATGGGATATTCTCATCTACCAGAGGGCAGTGCGCCCGGGAGCAGAAGCAGATCAGTCAATCTTCGACGGATCCTCTCTACCCAAAACGCAATCTGTCGCGAACGCATCGAGTGGCAGTCTGGCGGAATTCGACCTCGTGGGATCAGCCGGGATCTCTGGTCACAAGGCGGCACAAAAGGATCCCCTCCCATACCCCCCAGGAGAGACCAGGCTCTCGCCCCATGGGGGAGAATCGTCACAGGGTGTGAACGGGGCAGGATCAGACGCGCGAGGATCAATGGACAATGGGTATTTTGAGAGTGTTGGGGGGTTCAGTGGTCATGAGCAGTTTCTCCACGTCAATGATTTCGGGAAGGCGATTGAGAACTGGCTGAATTTCGACATGTCATAGCTAACTAGTTTTCAAAATGCTAATAACTACTCTGCGTGGCTACCATTGCAACTCTGTCGGTCCCTCGCCCATCGCGCAGTCAAGTTTCTCACAGAAGTCGATCTCTTCTTGGCCCTTATCGGACACTACATGGACGGGAGTCGCAGGCCATATGTCGTGTCCGGCAGCCTCTTCCTCTTGCCTATGACTTATAACTAGCTTCCGAGTGACCTCTTGGAAGAACAACGGACCCTAGTGCCATAAGTCAGTACCACTGAGGGCGAAATTGAGCGCTGGACAGTGTCGGGTTTAGAGGGTACCTTTTCGACTCGCGGATGCAGCTCGCCGTTCATGAAAATTCCTGCGTTGAGGTTCTGCTGCGCCGCATTGCACAGGTCTTTGTCTTCCTTTAGGACCTGCTTGAAAAAGTCGCTGATCCCGTTGAAGGCTTCGTCCGATGTATCATTTTGGCGGTACACTTCGTACTCCATCTTCGTCTGACTCGCTGAGATGGGGATGCAGCGCATAATGTAGAAAAAGTCGGGCCTTGGGGTGCATTTAGTGATCAGCAATCATCAAGTGGCAGGGAACAGAGACTACTTACGAGATTGTGATCGAGGCATTGGGGTAGTAAAATGTGCTGTAAATGCCCATCCCATCGCGATCGGGCTTGTCAACGTTGAAGTGTTGGATGTGGCCACCAGCAGTCTCAACCCAATACTTGGAGAGATCAGAGAGGCCATTGAGCGCGGGGTGGCCGGTAGGGCAGTGGTAGCACTGAGGGAAGAGAGGTGTAAGTTACCTAGGATAGGACAAAGAGAAGCTGAAGGCGGTACGGTCGGATAATGATCTTACCTCATTGTAATTGTCTGCAAGGGTCTTCCAGTTGTACTCACCCACCATTTCCCATTGATGGTCGAAATGGTAGCGACTCATGTCAAACTTTTGCAGGCGTGGCTGCAGGTCGACCGAGGCGAAGTGGTCCTCCCAAGACACGGAGGGGGTCGGCTTCGAATCCAGGTTCACCCAGATAAACCCAAGCGTATCGACATGCACGTGTACTTTGTACAATCCATTGACTGACTTGTCAAACGTCGGGAGCTCTTGATACTTGGGAGCCTTGGCCAGTTTGCCATCAAAGCCGTATGACCAAGCTAGTGAGTGAAGGGGGGGTGGTGAGAAGGGATCCTCTGACGATGATGGATGTTGGAGAGAACAGGACTAACCATGATATTTGCATGCCAGGACTTTGAGGTTTCCGGCATCGCTTTCCACTAATGGGTACGCACGGTGGCGACACACGTTGTGGTGGCCTCGGATCTCTCCCTGGCGATCCTTGATGAGGAAGAAGGAGAAGCCAGCTTCAGTGATCCGAAGGTAGTCTCCCGGCTCGGCGAATCGCGCCTTGTGAGAGACAACAATCCACCTTTTGGAAAAGATGGCTCTTCGCTCGAGCTCGTACATACCGGGAGAGCGATACCAGGATGCGGGTAGTGCCTTTGCGGTTGAGGGCTCAGGCGCATCCTCCTTGGCTGAAGCCGTTCCAAAGCCAAACCAGCGACTCATGATGACAGGGCGGTTCTGTGTTTTGAGGTAGAGTTGGGGATGTTGGTAACAGGAATAGAACAAGATGGAAATCTCTTTGAGGATACGGTGTGCGAAACTACTGTTCCTGTGCGTGCTGCTCAAGTAACTAGTTGATCGGTTGCACACTGTCGAGAGATGGGAAACAAACCCTCTCTCGTCCCAGTCCCCTTATACCCATCCGGGCCACCCTATGATTCCCACCCAGCGTCGCATCTCGGCTTCCAGATCCCTCCTGAGTGAACGATTCTCTGCCCTCTGCGTGGGGTTCCCGGATCTGGGGGGCGCCTTGGCCACTAACACTGGCAGTGAGATCCCGGGCGGGGACGGAGTATTGGCCTTTGCCGAGAGCACACGGCCCGTATTCCGTGCCCACCACTCTGGTGCTAATTAGGGGGCCGTTGACTGGCGGCATGGTTGAGCTATTCAAAGCATCGATTGTTTGTCTGCCAGTTTCAAAATGTCGAAATCACTTTTCTCGCCTTTTACCTTTGTTGTCTTGCCGCCTGACACCTGTGGATTCTTACCTCCCTAGACCCCTTCTTATATTGAACTTCCCATTATGACTACAAGAAACCCCATATCCAAGGACGAGTCAATCGTCATCGTCGGTGCCGGTGCTTTTGGACTTTCGACAGCATTGGAACTGGTGAATCGAGGTTACCGAAATGTTACCGTGCTGGATCGCTATCTTCCTCCAGTTATCGATGGCAGTAGCGTCGACATTTCCAGAGTGGTTCGTGTCGACTATGCCGACCCGCTCTACGGAAAGATGGCTCGCGAAGCACATCAGGGATGGACGAGCGACTACGCGGAACATTACTACGAGTCGGGGTTCGTCATGTTGGAAGAAGCACCTGGTGTCGCCTACATCAAAAAGGCGAAGGAGATCGCCCAGCAGCAGGGCCAGCCTCTTGACGAATACGACGACGCGACCGAGATCCGCCGACTATACCCAAGCATACAATCCGAGTTGAAGGGGATGAAGGCCTACATCAACTCACGGGGAGGATGGGCCGACGCTGAGTCGAGCATTCGACAGCTGAGCATGCAGTGCAGTCTTGCAGGCGTCAACTTCATCACCGGTTCTCGGGGCCGTGTGCTGTCGCTGCGGCACAGCGGAAAGCGTGTAATTGGTGTCAATGTGGCTCAGGGCGACCCTATCCTTGCTTCGCAGGTCATCCTAGCCACAGGCGCCTGGTCGAACCGATTGCTTCCTATCAGCCATGCGACGTCCGCCTCTGGACAGCCCGTTGGCTTCATTCGTCTCACGCCTGAGGAAGCGAAGAAACTGGAGGGCCTCCCGGTAATGATCAACCTCAGCTCTGGGGTTTTCGTCTTCCCACCAACTCCTGGGTCGCACATTCTCAAGGTTGCTCGGCATGGCTACGGATTCGCGACCAATGTGCAGGTTGAAGAAACTAGCCGCTTTGTATCCTCGCCCAAGCGAGACGGAAACAACGTCGACGCTTCATATCTGCCAGAAGATGCGGAGCAAGCACTCCGAGAGGGCTTGCGCCAGTTGGTTCCCGAGTTTGCCGGACATGAGTGGATGAACCGTCGACTGTGTTGGTACTCCGACACTCCTGAGGGAGATTTCGTTGTCGACTATCATCCGGCGAGGGAAGGACTCTTCTTGGCCACTGGTGGCGCTGGACAGTAAGTTACTTACACTTAGTCGATTTCCAGATCAGTATGGTTGCTAATAATTATGTCTCTATAGTGCGTTTAAGTTCCTGCCGGTCCTCGGACGATACATTGTCGATTGCTTTGAGAACAAGGCCGACCTCGATCTTCGAAACAAGTGGAGGTTGCGAGCTCCAAGTGGGACGGACAACAGCGTGAAGGGCGGTGATGGGAGCCGCGGCGGTCCTCCCTTGCGGACCTTGTCGCGGGCTGAACAGGCCAAGCTGTGAAGCAGTCGCAAGCGCCGGCGCCATCCTGTAAAAGAAAACCGCATACCTTTCTTATGCCTATTATTTCGATCACTTAGACTAGTAATAGAGCCATCCTTGAGTTGTCATCAATTTAGTATTCAGTATATTGGGCCTGGTACACCTACCCCTGAGCATATGAAGACTAAAAACGACAAGGTTGCGGATCTTTTTCAAGTCAAGTCTTGAACGGCGAGACATCCGGAAGAAATGCGAGCGCTGAATGAAACAGTTGATCCCCATGAGGCCATGCAGAAGCGCCTCATCCCCTCCTTTGAGACTGGTTGCAGACGAATCAGTCCCAACAAAGAGTTCTTTGAAGGGATTCGGAAGCCAAACGTCGAACCAAGCTTCAATCCGATCGAGAGAGTTTCGCCGCGCGGCATGGTCGTTGGAGGGATAGAGTATCCCGTCGACATATCACGGCGACCGAATTCAACACTATCTTTCGACCCCGGTTCCCTATGTTTTGGCTGGAACAATGCCAACTTACGGGACCCGTGGGCAGATAGCCCTGTAGGCTGTCTCGTATTTGGGTACCGGCGTTTCCGGGTTTCCCGACTAAGTTACTTTCCTGGGTCGCAACACCCTCCTGGTTGAGATCGTCTGGAGAAGAATTGAACGACGACTTTTAGCACAAGATACTAGTTTCCGTAGAAGCTGCAGTTGAGTAATTCGTTCGAATGCTCCGGGAGATGATTCGGGAGCGTGTCAATCAGTCAACGTGCGCCCAGCCGCATCCCCCCTCGGATAATAACGAGGTCTTGAATGAGGATCGCGGAGGCGGCGATATGGTTAACGATGTGAAGGACAGAGCTGCAAAATGGATTATTGACGGGGGTCTTGACGATGCGAGCATTCGTACACCAGCTTAGAGTACATGGACAAGTCATCGATGTTGGTTTTTGCCTAGTCTAGCTGAACCTCATTCCTTAACATTAAGAACTGAGGTTCCTGCGTTCACTTTCATATTCTTCCTTCTCATTCCACGTGAGCGCACAACAAGTGTTCAACACCAAAAACATCACGAACTCCAGAAATGGGATGTTCAGCCCTCAGGTTAAGTGTGGCCCATACAGTCAGGTAGCAACCAATCTTCAAACAAAGGTCTGTCATTTCTTTGCCATAATGCTCCCTAGCGTTCAACAAGCAATACAACTCAGTCGATACACCGAGTTCCCCCTTCCTGTACAGGGTAGGCACATGAAGGACCCGGAGAATCAAGAGACCGGAGAATCAGAAACCGGAGAATGAGACGCCGGAGATTCAAGCTCCCACCATCGGATTTTCAAGAATCAGGAACTAGCCCTGTCCGCTTTACTCTGGCCTAAGACGCTATCTTCGACGCACCACATTCATCAACCCGTGGAATTCAGCTGACTGAGGCACAAAGTAGACTACTCATTATCCGCTCTTGACTTATCAACAAGACATCACAAGACCACGAATCCTTGACTTATCTAGCTCTTCCGAGGCTCACGGATTGCGAAGCTCCTTATCGGCCCCCCTGCGCAACACGGCCCGGGTTCCGCCCTCTCGTCACCTACGACGATAAGCGACTTCATCTCAACGCGTATCGAAGAAACAGGCCAGTCGAACCCACCCCCGCGTTTTCCTATCTCTGGACGCCTGTGCTAGTGCGCCCTTGGCTCGCGATTGAGTTATCTCCAATCAACACCGAAGCTGACCAACACCAGGAGCTTATTTGCGGAGGTCTTCCGCGTCTTTCCCCACCAGCATGGGTTGTCCAAGAGGAAAGTTGATGAACTGGCAACACGGGTTCGACGCTTGCCCTTCTCCACACCCAAATCGGCCTTTCGGCCTTCTTGCGGTAGGTGTTGTGAACTATCCTACTTGGGGACAGACGTCTTTCGCTGTAGTGCGAGGGTTGAGACTTGGCTGAGCGACCAGGTGATATCTCAACCTGACTCATGGGTGGTCAGCCCTGAAGCTAGGGATCTATTCACACATCCTAAAATTGAGGTATAGCATGTTGTAAAGATGGCCCGTGGCATATTCGGAAATGGAAGTCATTTAATCATTTGTTAGACCCAGCTCCCTCAACCACCTTCACGAGTACTTGTTCAGAACTCTCCATTCACAGCTTTGCCAGAATGTTCTTATGCCAGAGTTGCTTCAATGGTCCATCGACACCGTAAACTGGGTCTGTCTCGGGCATCTCGACCTCTTTAATTGTCGCATAAAAGTCTGCAGCTGCCTTTTCGCCAGTTTCGTTGCGCCACCTGGGGCACCCCTGAGGATTGTCAGCAGGGCCTCCGCATCCGGTCCCGGGCACCTCGGGTTCCTACTTCAGGATACACCCCAATGTAGCGGTAATTGAGGGAGCTTTGAAGGGAAGAGTGCGCTGTGCCAGCTGGGAGGATAATCACGTCGCCCGCCTGCACGGCTACCTCCAAGCCATGCCCATCCTTGATTCGCCCAAGCAGCAGATTGGAATGACCCTGGAAAATCGCTAGACAAGGAAACAGCAGGTTAAGTCAGACATTTCTAAGGAGGGATTTCAGCACTTACCGTAGCATTCATGGCTATTGGGATGAAAGTGTCGGATCCCAATGTGGCCCCAAGTACCCTGAACTGCTGTTGGCACACACACACGCACACACACACCTTTCGACCTAGGCCGGGCTCTGCACTTAACTTTTTCTCCCACTTGTTCGCGGCTAAGAACTCAGTTGCGGTATCTTCTGTCAGAGGCTGTGGTAGAACATTCCGATAATGGAGGATTGGAAGCCGGCTGTTCGGCGCATCCCTCGTGGAAGGAAGAAAGTAGCACTAAACGCTTGACATTGTATTGACTCGTGTAGATACTGATTACCTACCGATCTTGGCTCTGTATCATGGCCAGGAAGGGTCTATCAATAATCTATAGCGTGCGGGGTGATGTTGCCGGAGGGCGGAGGCAACGAAGAGTGGCATGCTATCGTCCCGGATGGCGGCCCGCTTCCGGCCTGCCTCCTTTTTCCTTCCCATCGACTTCCGAACTCCCGAAACTTGATCGGTATGAGGCTAATGTACCCCGCAGAATACCCCAGATATCGAGAGATAGTGGCGCAAGCGTTGACCGCTGGGTCTTCGCCAAACCAGGGTTTCTTTGCGGGCGCTTCAAGCAACAACCCTGAGCGCTAGAGAGTAGGCTATAACTATATAACCAAGTCCCATCCACAGCGTTCCGTTATCGGTTTCTCCACGACTCCATCCTCCTTGAGTCACCATCTCACTATCTTAACTTTGACTAACATCGCTCGGATTTCGGCCTCCTTGTCCGCGCTCTTCTCAGCTATGGACGCAAACTCGATGAATCAAGACGCGCTTCAGACGAATGCCTTGCGCAAGGAGGAGGTTGAGCGTGTTCCCAGTCATACCAAGGGCACAGTCATATCTTTTGATGGGCCTGGGAATGAGCTCAAGTTCAATCACCAAGTTATCGACGAAGCCATAGAGAATATTGGTTTCGGCAAATTCCAATGGCAGCTGGCATTCTCATGCGGCTTCGGCTTTCTTGTCGACCAGGTGAGTCTTCTCTTGTTTCCAATGTCAATTCTGTTCTAACATGTCCATGCATAGATGGTCCTCGTCTCAATCAGCCTGGTTACGCCGCAAGCCGCCATGGAATTCGGACCTCGATATGAGACACTTCTCGGAGCCTCCCTCTACGCCGGTCTACTCGTAGGTGCAGTCCTCCTTGGAGGATTGGCAGACAATATTGGCCGCAGGCTCGTCTGGCAGGCATCTCTCTTCGGCACATCCGTCTTTGCCATAGTTTCAGCCTCTGCTCCCAACTGGGCTGCTCTCAACGTCTTCGTCGCCTTGACTGGTTTCTTCGGTGGTGGAAATCGTATGTTCTCTAATGCTCTAACCGACGAAACGAAACACGAGATGGCTAATTGAGTCGCGTCCCTGCAGTCGCGATCGACCTTACAATTCTTGCTGAAAGCATCCCTAAGAAGTGGACTTTTCTGTTGTCCGGACTCGCGGCAACCTGGGGGTTAGGAAATGCCATCACCGGCCTCATTGGTATTTCACAACTCACGCTATGAGCTGGGCTCGGTCAGGTGCTAACTTGCTACAGCTTGGCCGCTGCTTGTGAACTTTGGATGTGAAAGTGGTTCAACACCAGAAAACTGCAGCAAGGCCATGAACACGGGCTGGCGGTACCTCTACATCACTGTTGGGGGGCTGTGCTTGATCATGTCACTCCTGCGAGCCCTGGTCCTTCGTTCTCGTGAGTCTCCCAGGTGGCTTATTTCCTGTGGACGCATCTCAGAAGCCGTCGATGTCATCAACGATATCAGTGCCATGAACCACTCGGATTACGTCGTCACGGCTGATCAGTTCCTTGATACTGGTATTCAAGGTGAACAGGTTCGCTCGGCACGTGAGAACGGGCGCCGCGCAGCAAAGCTCTTTTCTGGACCAAAGCAATTGCGCCTAATGATGTGCCTCGTTGGAATTTGGGCACTGATTGGTATCGCGTATGTTTGCAAATTTTCACTTATTTGGAGCCTTATTGACGTGAATGCTTAGATATCCCCTCTACACCGTCTTCCTGCCGTACTACCTGGCCGCTCATGGTGCAGAACTTGGAGACGGCAGCAATTATTCCACATACCGGGACTGGGCAGTTTCCTCCGTGGTGGGGATCTTTGGCCCTTTTTTGAGTATGGCTCTGGTATCAAGCCGCTGGTTCAAGTCCCAGAGATCCATGGTGCTCACAGGCATCGTCTGTGCCATTTTCTCGGGGGTCTTCACATTAGTGAGGAATGCCAGCCAGAACCTGGCCTTCTCCTGCATGATTAACTTCTGGCTGAACGCCCTCTACTCAGTTGTCTACTCGTAAGTCCTCATCCGGGGTATTTATGCCGTTGTACTCTCTAACCATTGTCGTATAATAGGTACACTCCACAGGTATTACAAGTCGAAAACCGTGGCATGGGTAGTGGGTTGCTGATGGCTGTTGGTCGTTTTGCATCTTTGAGCGCGCCGTTTATTGCGACCTTTGCTGATGTGACTACGTCGGCACCTATTTGGGTTTCTTGCGGCTGCTACTTGGGCATTGGAGTGCTCGCCTTGATCTTGCCCGTTGACACAGCCTCTTTCTACGGTGATAAGGCTTAAGTCATACATCTGGTGCTCTCGTTTCGCCTTGCTGTCATCTGAGGCTCGAGCGATCCTCATTTGATTACACTTTGTACTCTGCTTTATTTAGTCACATATCAGCTACTTTAAGGTCCCCTGGGACCTGAAGGTATTTCACTTCACTTGTACGCCAGGGTATGAAGGAGGGTCTTTACACAATCCAACAAATTTGCTTTCATTTCACTGCATTGTTTCCAGCCCTAGAGCATCAACTGATTCTCCACCCATGAACCTCAGTGTCCAGGAGAGACGGAACGTGCCTTCGCTCATCCCAAGCAACTAGCCCCGGCATCCGCGAGCAGGATGAAAGTCGCCATTTCTTCTCATATTCGATCCATCGTGAGAGGTAATCTCTCGATGGCGTCTACGCGGTTGGAGTCGTTGAACCATTGCGCCGTGTCCACAACAGCATTTTGACCCAAGTGGATTCCACGATTCACCAATGAAAGAGTTTATAATACAGGGATAAAGCTAAGATTGCACAAACGTGGACTATACGAAGCCCTGGCCAATCATGACAAGATCAGAATTACTAGCGAGTTTGTCTTTCGGTGTCCGCGGAGCAGGAAAACGGTTGCGGAGTTTGCGGAGTTCCCTAAGGACAGAGCTGCGAATTGCCCCGGCGCCGACTGAGACATCTCCGTCGGCGACAACACGTCCCCGGCACTAGACAGATAGGGCATATAACTACAACAGAGCTGGTCGGGCGAACCAGGTCTTGATCTCAGGATAATTTCGTAAAAATTCTGCTCTTTCTATCATTCACCGACGCAATTCGACTTCAGCCTACATTCTCGACATCCTTTATTTACTCCATACAAATGGGGGTAAAGGCTGCATTTGTCGGAGCTGGTGGAGCCACCCTCAGTCATGTCTTAGCATGGACGCTACTCGCTGGCCACAATGCTGCTGCTCGTAGGTCACCAGCGAAGTATTGCAAGGTCTTGGCTCACAATAACTGGTTTAGTTGTCCGGGATGCCTTGAAACTCAAGAAGATTCTATTAAGCCACGGGGTATCTGAAGAGATCCTTCAAGCCCAACTCATCATCACCGAGGGCTCTTCCCGAGATGTACGGGCGGTTGTCAATCTTCTTCGCAGCGACCCGGAGATCATTTTCAGTGGCATCACGAGTCTCCCGAATTTCCACTTCAACCCCTTCCGACCTGTTTCCATGAAAGATGCCACAATCACTGGCGACTCAGCCTCTGCCGTCGTTGAAGCTTTGAGGGAACTCAAACGCACAGGTGGCATCTCAAGATCGCCTATCTTCGCACCGATATCTTCTACAGGCCATGGCTCCCGGCGCGACCAGCCTCTTCTTCTAATCCCACTGTACTTGTGGCTCCTACCAATCGCCCAAGCCGACACTGCTGTTCTAGAAAATGTCGTGAGGGAAGCTGCTACGGAGCCTGATTCACCACTCGACGGTTATGTGATGCTTCGACCGCCGTTGCTGACACATGGTCCAATGAAAGGGACTAGTTCTCTCCGGATGGGCTGGATCTGGGAAGATGATGTGTTCAAGACCACGGATGAAAAGGAGCTTGGAATAGAGGTTGGTTATACCATCAGCCGCCTGGACCTGGCGAGATGGATGTTTGAGGAACTTGTTTCGGGGGATGCTCAACGGTGGAAGGGAAAATGCGTGAACATCACATATTAAATGTTGGGGGACTTCTTAACTCGCAGTAGCAATTTTTGCAAAGTCGTTGCATATATTTCTTATTTTACTCAACTATGTTCGATCATATTTAATATACCAACTTTACATCTAAGCCTAGAACTCCCAGTGCGGGCGAAATGCACTAATTTTTTTATGTCCGAAACCGGAATTCGTAAAGCAATAGCTGAGCTGAGCTGGGGGGCAAAGAGCCTCAAAGCAATTGCCGAAATTCAAGACGCTACATGGGTGAAGTGAGCCCCGGATTTGCCCTATTTGTTTCTGCCGCGTGACCCGCACCAAAAGACGGCATCAAAGTGCTGCATGTCGCAGGCCTCGACCAAGCGGGAGAGAGAAATTGACTCATCTGAGTCTTCAGACCAGATTCTGCCTTGCTGCCCGCCACATCCAGGCCTCTACTTATTATTGGTGCAACGCATACGGACTACCTACTTACGCCAGTGGTCAACCGTCTGCCACCAAGCCACGAAAGCCCAGAATCCGGGGCACTTCGTCCGCGTTTACGTAAAACTGTTCGAGAGCGCTTTGGGGAATACGTAACTACCTAGATAATGGAATAGAGGGCTCAGCAGCGGATTTATATGCAAGGCAGATAGGACGTCCCCAGCGTAAACATCAATCTCTTGTACTGAATTCGGTGTTCCATTATTTCGAAATCGCTACATTGTCTGTTCTAGGCGGATCGGCATAGATAGCAACAATAGAAAGATAAAACGCATCCGTGCCAACAACACCATCTACCGGTATCTCGATAGCTCTACTACTACTCCGTACACAGCCCCGTTCGCTAGAAGCCGTATGACCTACAATAGTGACTTCAAACTGCTTGGCGCAGTGAACATGGCTTGAATGACACGGCTGGACTATTGATTCCACTGCAAACCCCTCATTCAAAGGCATCTAGGTGTGCCCTGATTTTCAGCTGTTGTGCTCTGGCCTATCACCATTGGAGTGGCTGCCGTCCTGGCGCATGTTGAGCGGTTGGCATAGCGCCTCTCCCTCCGTCACTCTTCGGCAGGCAAATGGGGGACAGAATTTGCTTCGGTAAACAAACTAGCTCACGTCATAATCACACAGCTTGTGAATGCATGCACTTCGCCTAGCTGTCTCTCTCGTTGCTACATATGCCAGAAACACCCCCAGTTAAGACAAGATCAACCCGGCTTTCCTCACTTGAAGCGTAAACAAACCCGTACTATTCTTTTATTCATTTCGACCCCACCATGTCTCAATTCAGCTGCCTATCTAATGGGACTGATGTCGGTCAGGGCCGCAAGATCGAGGACTTCTACGAATCTTTGATGAGGAATGAGCAGTGTGCTGAGGTCGCCTCATACATAAGGCCCGATGAAGCTGGATCGATCTTGCCTTGGCCCTATACTCTCGCCTGGTTTCTCATTCATTTCCCAGTGACACTGATTCGAGTCCACCGATGGGAGAAAGTCCAGGCTCTGTCCATCATCTTGGCAATCACCACCATCTGGTTCCAAATTCAAGCTTACACTAGCAGCATTGGCCCAGAATCCGTCCTTGTCTGGATGCCTAATTTTGTCGTGCTGGACATTGGCGCCATGATGCAACTTGTCTTTCTCATTGTTGAAGAGAACGGCCTTCAGCCTCTATTGAGGGCCCTCCCCAGGATCCTGCGCAGGGAAGGCCGCCGTGACAGCGCCGCAACGTTACTTAACCCTACCTCATCAGAAGCAAACGAGGCGGCCGAGGTTGCAGGTACATTGCCCGCACGCATCTTTAACGGCCAAGTGACTAACGAAGGCAGTCGCCCCGAAAACCACCGAAGGTAGCCTTCCACCACGGCCCTGGAATCCCGCTGAACTTGAAGAGCCAACGACAGAGCTTGTGGGCCGGGCTTGGATTGCACTATTGGCAGTATTTCTGGGCCTTTGCCTTTTGGTCATCCAAGTGTTTGGGCTTGCCATCGCTATTACGGGATCTCAGAATGACAACATCACGGCGGAGTGGTGTTCGACCTTCTTTACGAGTGCTGTCGCCGTCGAGACTGGGTGCAAATTGCACAGTGTGAGACCCTCTTACAGCCAAGGTGTCGGTTGCATAACGCTTGAGGGCTATGAGCAATACACGTGGCTCAAGGCGACCATCATCATCCTTTCCCTCTCGCTTGCCTTTGAGATTTTCGACTGCCTCATCCTGACGCTAGTCCGGGGTTCAGCCCGTTGGCGAGGTGCGAAGATGAAGCGGCCTTGGTTCACTATGTTTTCTGGCAACATTGTTCTCCTAGTTCTTATCATCGTCGGAGTGTTCCAGGCGCAACGTTTGCCCAGAGATGTAGCCCAGAGCGTTCTTATCTACAAAGTAGGAGGGGGCTATGGCAATTCTTCATGTATTGGTCATCTAACACCCTATGGCGTTCGAGGGGCGATCATTGGATGGACAGATGGGTTCTTAGAGAGTTGGGGCAACACATACTCTCCAAAGTCGTATTAGGTACTACTCCCGCGTGTGGATTAAGTCCTGGCTCGTTGGAAATATCCCCCCTGTCCTTTGATAATCTAGGGTACGACAGTGCCTGAAAAGTGTTGAGAGACAGTTGGCAATTCAACGATTATTGTCAGTCGGGAACAGAGAGATACAGTATACGGATAGTGAGACAAGTGTTGATTTAGATTGAATCGCAAATGAATTCAAATAAAGTCGCCTTGGTGTTGCTAGCAATCGTTATAGGAGTGTCTACCTACTACATCCTACCTACGATGAGGAAAATAATATCCAACAGAGAAAACAGTATGTTCATAATGCCGGCTGTCGTGCGTGGAAACTGTGGTTTGGGAGGCCATGCAAGTTAACGACGAAGAGAACTGCCCGACGACGAGGGGTCAAGACGTTGCCGGCAGCACGATTTAGAGGCGAAGAAGGCTAGGTGGTAGGATTAGACGGATATACTAGATGCAAAAAATCACAAAAAGAGGAACCTCTCATTGATCAGTAACCGGACAGGAGGCAATGCGGTTTATGTGGATCGAACACATGACCTTCAGATATCATTGATGAATGAAGTTGACTTCAGTCTGACGCTCTCCCAACTGAGCTAAACCCGCTTTGTTGTGAACTGGCGTCTCTAGACAGGATCACATGGGGCTCGTTTGCTCCACCAAGGAGAACTCGTTCCCGCTCCCATAGCGGATGATGACTTTTCGTCTCCAGTGAGGGACAATATCAATCGTAGCTCTTGCTTAGAAGTAGACTACGTTAGTGTAGAAATGTGAGTCGAATTGGAGCTATAGGGTGGACTCTCCTTGGTCTTCATAAACCATTCCTCACCAACAAAGATCTAAACTAGTAGGAACTCCTCACAACCTGGACTCAAACCCCACTAGGTGCAGGGTAATGTTTAGTTTCGCGGCATCGAATCTTTCGAGGGAATCTAAGATGTACTCAGTGATCCTTTCCCCGCTACGCTCCTGGACCCTGCGTTTGGGGTGGAAAGAAAGGCGTCCTGTGGTCGATTGATATAGGGTAACGAGCGCGAGGCAATTTGACCAGACATCTCAATACCCAAGGCAAGGAAGCGCCGGCCGGGCGGCCTCAGGGAGGATCATATCACCAAGCAGGGTAATGCGCCTAGAACGGGAATAATTTATTATCAAAAGTGCTAGCCATCATGGGCGGAGGCTGTTTTGCGAAGGCCTTGAGCCATTACTCTGTGACCTTTGTATGCTAGACATGGCGTACTCTTCGTGATAAACAAATCCCTGAACTGGATTTCTTTCGTTATCTTTCGAATCTGGTAAGCCGACCGTTTCGTACGCCGGATGAGTAAACCCACGGGCTGAGCTTGTGGCAAGGGTCTCATCCTCGCCTGCACGTCTGGCAGCACCTCCAGAATACGTTGCAGGTTGATAGGCAATGCTGGGGCGGCTAGCAAAATAACTGTTTCCGGAAGAAAGACCTGGAATACACTTGCGGAATATAGGCCGCAGCAGCGCAAGACCACCTTTTCCGGCCTGGTTAGCAAGGCATGGACGGGATCTGGGTGTGGTTCAGGGGCGGGTGCATTACTAGTAAATACGGCCAGATGGACCTCCACGTTTCCCCAGACCATTGCAAGAGCGAACTCATATGGCAGCTCTCTGTTGTTTGGATGATACCTTTGAGATTCGACAATCTGAAAAATCGACGCAATGCCTACACTAGGATTCCATGTAAGTAATCGAGTGGACGAGTAAGGCGGTCATCAAGAGAAACATACAGAGACCCAGAAGCAAAGATGCCAACAACGGCAAGCTTCTGGCCAGATGGAAGCTTCATTCTGGCTACCTCGAAAATAGGAAGGGCCAGGATGAGAAAATCCATCAGACAGTGTGTTAGGTCTGTTCCAAGATAGAACTTGGCCACGTTGGTGAGACAGCGCGCATTCTCGATTGACTTATCCCAGGAAGCCTGAATAGGCATACAGCGGAAGATGGTGAGAAAGGTGCGCAAAATAATCCAAATTACGCACGCGACCATAAGAATGATGATTGGGATCCGGATGGAGGAAAACTGGAAGAGTCGCCGATAGAACCAGAGAACGGCTAGCTTCGAAAGAAAAATGGACCAGGAATACAGGAACTCGCTGATCCATAACACGAGCTGTGATTTTTCAAGATAGAAATCGATTTGTTTGTCGTCATAGGAGGCGAGCTTTTGGCCAAGTTTGTAACGCGATGCCCCTGCCGCCATGTCAACATGAGCGAGTTGGAAAAAGCAACACTTGGGATATGAAACACTCACACAAGATGAGGATGGACGTGTATGAAAGTGCAAAGACCTAGGGTGAAAATCTCAAGGTGAGCACATTGGAGCGAGACACGCATCTTGGTCCAGCTGAGGAAGTGAGTGTCTTACCCAGGCGGCGACAGATAAGCCATCATCGTAGCCTATGTTCATACGGGTCATCCGCCGGGCTTTGAGCCTGAGGACGAGCGCTATGGCGGCTGCGGGCACTGGGATGATGATGGCTGCATAGACATTAGGAACCAGCCCCGTCATCGTCGAGTTGGTGGGGAGGAGAGAAGATGGTCATCCAAGACCGTTAAGAGACGGTTGAGCCGACAAGTTGTGGAGAAGCGCTAAGGAGAGAGTCTGGGGAAACAAGCAAGCATCACGTGTGGCGGTAATTATCAACCGCCGGCTTTCCCCAAAATGGGGTTGGTATCCGGGGTAGAGGCCCTAGTCTGGGCTCCTTTAGTCTCTGGGCTGACGATCGGGCTGTAACTTAAGGGGATGGGGATGTGGCTTTGGCCGGGACTGGGCGCAGTCAGTCGTCATTGCGCGGGATTAGGAGACGAGACATGGCATGCGTCAATATTCCCTTCTCATCTAAGGTAGTTTAGTATCTATACTCTGCGGCGTCCACTATCGACATCAGTCTGGGATACCTATGCTGTGTTGTTTTTGGCAATTAATAACACACACCCTCTGATCATGATACCTGACGTGATCCTACGGCCAGGGTTGTACATCAGACGGCTTGGGGGTCCAGCAGTTCCCGCCCAATGGCGCATACCGTGGAAGCAGGTTCACACTTGATCCTTCTCAAGCCAACCCCTACGCAGTGTCTTCGGGCTTTTGTCCATAGATGTTGGTGCTTTCGAAAATCTGTCAGCCAATCAAGGACAATAGGGTCCCCAAAGAACGACCAAATGGGTAGGGACAGGGCGTGTATCACACTTACATGAGGTAATATGGCCGAAGCTTGGGATTCCGCATGGCCTTGCGCATCTCCAGCACGAACAGCTGCACCTCAGAATACTCCCACCCCATAATCTCCCGCAGCATGAACAATGCGAAGCCTTCTAAGCTCTCATCCATAAACGCGAGGTTGTATGCGCCGATCTGCTTCATCTTGGAGTCGCTACTCCATGAACCACAAGGAACTTGATACGTCTTTTCTACCACGTTGATGAAACCAGCCTCGGTGATGTGCTTGCGCATAGTGCCGTTCATCGCGATGCGAAGGGTTTTGTCCATGCGATCCGTCGCTTCCCAGAACACCTTGGCCCAGCGCTTGAAGATGTGGTCCGGGTCATCCCTGACTTCCGGGAGGTCACTATACATATGGATGTTGATCTCCATATCCTCGAACCACCCTCCCGGCACTAGGGCGTTGTATGCCTGACGGTACAGCTCGCCCCAGTCGCTGATGCTGCCGTAGAGAGCGCGGATGTGGACAAAGTCGAACGATTCTGGCCGCCATGTCCACTCGAGTTGCGCATCCTCAATTTGGAAACTGCAATTCGGGGGCACCCAGGTCGGTTGGATTGGACTGATGTCAGTGCCAATGATCTCGGCCGATGGGTAGGTGTCGGCCATGTCGATGGCCCAGATACCAGTGCCTGTACCAATATCTAGGACTTTGGAAGGGCGAGTAACAGGCGCGTCGAAGAGTCGATCATTCTTCAGCATCACCATAAAATGATGAGCGATATCTAGGCCGTTGTTCTGTCTATCGTCGTTGGGCCCCCAGTACTCTGTCGTTTTGGAGTTTTGGAACGTCCGCCCGTGGAGGTTGCGATAGTCAAAGATGCTCTCCGTCAGAGAGGCTGTTGATGATAGAATGCTAGCAAGGGGCTTAGAATGCGGGAAGTACCCAAAGCATCGCATCCTGGCTCACCTGCCATCGTCCTCAATCGCGGAGTCTGCATCGTCGTCGTCTTCAGCCTAATCGGCCCAAAGCAATCAACATACTCGTCTCTTCGAGCTTCGGCCAGGGCGGACGGTGAATCCGAGGCCTACCGAGAGCTAATGATACGTACGAATGGGATCTGTGTGTTCGTTGGATGGGCTCCGGGTTCGGTCGGCTGCTCCGGTTCCAGCAGTGCTTTCGGCGGCGACTTTGGGGACGATCTCCCCACGCTTCGGTCGCTTTTTGGAGATTTCGGGCTAGACATGGCGATTGTGGATACGATTTCCTCGGCGAGTTGGCGATGACAGACTGGTGCTAGCTGGGCGAGAAATAGTGCGATTTGAGAGTCGCGAGCGCGAAATGCCCGAAGGGACTGTCCCCGCTCCCTCTTCCCATCCTTGAGAAGCAACCCCCCATTACGCTAATCACGTGCCGATCAGCTGTTTCTGCTTCGAGTTTTGACGGTTACTAGTGTGGGCTGGTGCCGTGAACCAAAAGGGGAAACGCTCAGTAAGATGAGGATGACGTGGAGTGATGCAGCTCGTTCCTGCAACTGCGGCTGTCGATTGAACTACATCTTGCAGTTCCCCGCAGCCTTCTTTGTCTATATGATTACTCCGTAGTTAAGTTGAGGAGGACAATGGGATGCTTGGCCAGGTACGTTACAGACAAGGATTCACCCACGTCTCCGGGGAACACAGCCTGGAAAGACGAAAAGAGGGGGATTGGGTAACTGGTTTTAGCCGGAGTGGTTCTCCGAAGTTGTGCCATGAATTGCCCTTCTGAAACTAGCGGCCTATCTCTGAACAAGGGAACTCGGTGGTTAAAGATACCGAAAGCATCGTGTCTCAGACTATATAGTTTCCGCATTTCAGGTTGACAGCCACAGAGGGAATCTCAAAACGCCAAACCGGAAGCTTTGAAACTTCAAAATACTTGACATACTGAGATTGAATTTTTCTGTCGTCTTTTAACCCGACTTTCTCATCACTATGGCGGCTCAGACATCGGGCAGGTCTTCGCTGATCCCCTTTCCTTCTAAGCATCGGGTCTTCATTTTGACCGACATCACAAACGAGCCCGACGATGCCGAGTCCTTCTGCCGTTATCTGACGTACTCGAATCAGTTCAAGACTGAGGGCGTTGTGGCTGTGACATCAGTCTGGCTACAAAATACAGTCGCACCACAGAAGCTGCACGATATTGTCGATGGATATGAGAAAGCCGTCGATAACCTCAACGCCCATGCGCATCCCGACTTCGCCTACCCCCCAGCCCAACAAGTTCGAGATGTCATTCGAGCTGGGGCACCGGTAGGCCTATTCCACAATCCAGGCTTGAATCATGAAATGACTGACAGTGGACCAGGTTTTCGGCATGGCGGCAGTTGGTGATGATATCCCACTTAGCGAAGGCGGCGAGCTGCTTCTGGAACGCCTCACATCGCCTGACACAGATCCTCTCTGGGTCATCGTCTGGGGCGGAGTCAACGTTCTGGCCCAAGTCTTGAACCGCATCCGCGACCGACCCGACGCCGCAGAATTGCGTTCAAAGCTTCGCGTTTACTCCATCTCAGACCAGGATGACTGTGGTGGCTGGATCCGACAGCAATGGCCAGAGATTTTTTACATCTGTTCCGTCCATGGCTGGAATCAGTATGGGAATGCCGCGTGGCTGGGCATCTCGGCTGCTGTCGATGAAGGCGGCCCGGATTCAAGCGTTGTCACCGCCGACTGGGTCAAGGAACATATCCAGCTTGGACCCCTCGGTGCCGTTTACCCAAAGCCCGCCTTCATCATTGAAGGAGATACGCCGACTTTCCTTTACCTAATGCAGAACGGACTCAATGTCCCGGAGGAGCCGTCTTACGGTTCATGGGGAGGTCGATACCTCCCAGCCAACGTCAGCCACAAGGGACTTCCGAACAGAGGCCATTTCTGTGACGCTGCGGACACAGTCGTCGGGTTGAATGGCAAAAAGTTCAGCACTAATAAGGCCACCATCTGGCGCTGGAGAAGGGCGTTCCAAAATGACTTTGCTGCCAGGATACAGTGGACTCTAACCTCAGACTTCAGCAAGGTCAACCACCAGCCCGTTGTTTCGGTCAACGGAGACACTGGATTCAAACCTTACTACCTTGAGGTGGATGCAGGTTCAACCATTACGATTGATGCGTCTGGCACCTATGACCCAGACGGAGACAAATTATCTTTCAAGTGGTTTCAGTACCGGGAGCCCAGCGCAACCCAGACGTACCACGGATATGAAGTATCAGATCTCGACATCAAGGAAGTCGATGGTAGCGATGGTAGCAAAGTTAACGTCACAATTGCTCCCCCCGAGAAGTCTTGCATCGTTGTGAGGGATCAGACTTCACTTGAGCGAGGCCTGCTTTTGCACCTCATTCTAGAGGTTACAGATGCTGGAACACCGCCTTTGACGAGCTATCGCAGGATATTGCTTCAGCCAGTGAATCGGCAATACGAAGGACCTGGGACCGGAGAAAAGCTTGACGATGAGGAAATCGCAGCCCTGATGAGGCGTTGATTGTTTGCGGGGAAGCATCGTTGCAAGCAGCTTGTTGTCTTACAGAAGAAGTGGGAAATGACCCATCTCCTAGATACTGGATTTCTTATGCCCATAGGTAGTTTCAACATGGTTATCCTGCATCATCCACTGCAAGCCCAGGCACGATGCGAATTGATGGTAATAGCATAGTAGCATCCATGACGAGTGATGTTATATTTCACTGAGTCCATGTGGAATCCCGATTGAAGATCAATGACCATATATTATGTTCTTTTCTTTTCGACATCAAACTTTCACAGGGTCGAATATCTATGTCAATCGGAGTGGCTTTAAGTGACCAAGACTAAAATGTCATCGGCGTTGAATGAAGGAGGCTTGAATATCGCTATTACTCAAACCACAAAAAGCCTTTAGTTCTCAACAACATCATGGAGGGGAATCATCTCAGCCAGCGAAGCCTCTACAAGCTCCTTTTGTTCCTGGAGAAACTCCCGGACCGCGTCAACGTCAAACTTAACGCCGCCAGCCTGTGCCTCTCGCAACTTCTTCGCGTGATCTCGGAACCTCTCTTCCAGAATGTCCGCTCGGTACGTGCAAAAGTCATAAACAAGCATGGACTGATCGCTAATGAGGCGAGAACCGGTGAGGACGAGTTCGTCCTTGACAAAGGGCGACTTGGGCCGGAAAGCTGTGATAAAGGAAATACGCTCCTTGCCGATGGCCTTCAGCGCTGCGTGCTGAACGTAACGACCCTGGAGAATAACTGCGGTTCCCTAGAAAGGCGGTTAGTTCAGATCAAACAAGTACACATCATGGATTGTTTGTCTCAGCATACCATAGTAGGTCCGCGAACTTTCAGAACTTCTCCCGAGCCCGTTCGGACGGCCGTCTCTCCACCCTTCATGTCTGTGCAATCGGAAAGCATTGTGACACAAACAAAGGGGAAGCTATCGTAATGCCAAGAGAATCCGACATTGTCATCAGCCTTCTTCTCCTCTCCATCGTCGACAAAAACATTGGTGTGGCCGATCTCATATTCGAAAGCATGGACAAGATCAATTCCAGCAACCTGAGAGACGGCATTCTGGACTTCGGGGCTCTTCCATAGGGCGTGGGCGAAGGGGGCCATCCTACTGTTCGTTAGCTTGGGCGCTGACTGATTTTCCTATGATGGAACCTACTTCCGGGAGTAGCCTCGAATCTGGCACTTGGTAAAGGTCGAAGAGAACTGGCAGTTCTCGAGGACCTCCTCACTAAAGAGCTCTCGCCGGACCTGCTTGACGGCGTCTTCGGTGAAGAGTGGAAACGGGTCGGAGCCAGCAATGGCCGAGATACCCTGATTCTCATAACCCCACTCCTTCATGGTGTAGGTCCTCTTAGGAGGTTCAAAGTGGACATGCTTCTTTGCATCGAAATCAACCTTAGGGGTGGCCCTGGCAGCATCGAGAAGGTCCTGGGGAAGCTTCTTGGTAGGTCGAATAGGTGTCTTGTTCGTAGGACCGACGACCAAAGGGGCGCGCCTGCGCACAGGAACAGCGGTGGGGGTTTGAACGACTGCGGTAGACATTGTGAAGGTGCAGTTAGAGAAAAGAGACTCTAAAGATGCTTTCGAGGTCGTTGGTTGAGAGAACTGTGGTTGTGTGTTGCTTGCCAGGCCTTGAGTAGTAATGATGGGCAGCATGAAGGGAGGGCTTTATATATTGAGAAAGGGATCTCCAGTTGGCCAATACCAGCGTAGAGCCCTTTCCCCAAGTCTATCCCCAGTTAGTATTCTGGGAAATGTGCTATTTGCGTGATTATCGTGCTGGGTGTATGGTCGTTGAATCAACAATCTGTCAAGTGATCAGTCCACTAGCACACACTCCCGATGCGAAGTGCTCTGAACTTTTGCTGAATTGGTTCCCGAAATAAATGATGGCTTGGGTCTATAGGCTAACACCTATCTATCCCAGATGGGACGAGGGCTTCCCATTCGTTGGTCATCTCGAGGGTTGCCCGCGAGTCTGAGTAGTTGGTGGGGAGCTCGGCTATAGTTCCCGCAGTCCCCAATCTCGATCCCGATTGCGGGGGGTGATGGTGATGGAGCATCCATCGGAGTCGATATCTCGTTCGTTGAAACCAAAGTGCTCTCGGCAAGGCCCAAGGTGTGAGATATGACTCCAAACCTTTCAACACGCAGTTATGCTTCAAAACCTCAGGCGGATCATTCGTTTCAATCGTAAGGCCGTTATACACGAGAATAGGGAGCTAGGATGCGCCTCGAAAAGACAATCATCTTTTGGATGCTCAGCCACTTTCCCTTATCACAGGCTAGGAGTCATTCCCGCTGTGTGATTTCAGGTCCCGAGTTGCTGTTGGCTGCATGACGCGTAAGGACCCTGCCACGATTAACAGGGGTGTATGCCGGCAAATAGATTGAGAGCAACCGTCACATTGTCAGGTGACCTATCTGTTCAAAGACTTTGGCGAAGCAGATGAAGAATTCTGGGGCTCACCGAGTGTGGAGTCTCGGGAGGAATGAAGGCCAGCAGGTAGCTTTCCACACCTGGCGCCAACCTCCCGACCTCGTCCCGACTTGCCCTGTCTTGATAAGGCAGCCCGGTCTTGTTTCCCGATGTCGCCACTAAACCTCTTCAAGGCTCATCCGTGCAGCCAATGTGACGGGCTTGGCAGAGCCAGTCGGCTCGTCTGCTGGGTGGAAATGCTGTTGCTGTTGCATCCATTGTTGATTGTAAGAACTGGTGATCTTATAAACAAGACAGAAGAGAAGAAACTGTCTCATTTGGGTTTTCCGTTACTATGTTGCAAGCGGCTCTTACCAAGACTGAAGCCTGCCTCAATCTGCCATTTGGGTCGAGTGTGTGCCTGTACATGCTCTTGCCGCAATTGATACCCGGCTTCGATCGACCAGTCGCATACATGCAAGAGTTGTCAAACGGTTTCCTTGGGGGGGAAGGCGTATGGCTGGTGGCAGATGGTCGTTTCGTGCCGATGGCGAATGATCGAATTCTCCTGGAACCCGAGCAGCCGAGCCGGGGCGACCGACCTTCTTAAAGCCCGTTTGTTACGCTCTCTTGGAAGTTGCCTCGCGGGTATCCCGAGTCGAGGGTGGTAAGCAGTCTGATCGGGTAGGGATCCGAATGCCATTTCAGGGGGTAAAATTAAACAACTTATTAATCGAGCTGGGGGGTCGAAAACTGGTTGGGACTTCCCACCTGGCTACGGGTGTTGTCGCCGAGCATCCAATCGGAGGTGTTCCGAACTAGACGTTCCTTAACCTCACAGAAGAGAGGAGGGAGCCCCGAAAGAATTGAACAAAGACTCTCTTCTCAAACTGTCTCTGAGTGGATCGAGCTTTTACAAATAAACCACGAAAGCGAATAGGAAAGCTTTGAGCAATTTGAGAGATTTCGATGCATGAGCTTTATCTCGATTTCATTTCCTAACTGGGGCGTTTTGTTCGCCGCAGACACAGTTGTCGACGTTGACGTATCGTTTGCGGCGATAAGGGGTTGGTATCTAATCCCACGCAGCGCAAAGACATTGTGAGTACGGAGAGACGGGCTCTGATGTTAAGCAATTGATACGGGGATGTTTTAGGCGTTGTCATGATTTCGGTGCCGCTGGAGGAGTTAGTCGTGTTCTTTGTCAGGCCGTGAAAAGGTATTTATTCGAAGATCCTGATTTCACTCTCCACGGGAGCCTGGAATTCCGCCACGAAATGATGTGGGATGACCATTGTATAGAATGTCGTAGCGTCCGTCGATTGCGAGGCCTAACTGGGTCAAGGCATTGGCGACATCCCTTCACTTTGAATATCCTTGAGTGGTCTGACGGTTCTAACAAGCTAACTCTAGCAACCAATTCATATTCAAGTGTTTTCTAGGCATCTAGATTTATTAGTCGTCATGTCAAAGTCAGCGAACAGTCCAGACAACATAAGGTAAGTCATGTAGGAGTTTGCGAAGAATGTGGCTCTTCCCTGTGCATCGCCAGCCTATGTGCATTTAGCGGCTGCCTCACTATACCGACATAGTAGATTCGATTTTAGATCGCTGATGGGCAAGAAGGCAGCCAGGAGCGTAATGCTGCCCACCCCTCCAACTTGCGCCGCAGCTGTTGGTATCCGCATGGTGATTTCAACTCCTCATCGGAGTCACTGTTGGCCAAAAGAACCGTCCTTGATGAGGGATGGAGCAGAATCAGCCAGAAAAGGCTCCGAGCTGAAGTGGGCGGATGCGAAGTTGCGTTTCTTGCATTCCCTAAAGTATTGGGTTCAGAAGAACTGGGCCCCTAGGCGGTACAACGGATGAGGTTGTACAAGCCCGACCGCATCACTCGTCCATGTGACTGGTCTGGCGGAGAAGCCCCGGTGAGCTCAGCAGCAGCAATTCTTGAGAGCAAAAATGACCAATCTGTGGCGTTTGAGTGACCGTCTGGGAGTTACAATCTTAAAGGGAGTAAACATTCTCTGCTTTTCTAGCCGTGGTGGCTTCATTTACCGTTCAATTGGAGCACCGTGGTTCCTTTGATTGCCATATTTCTCCTTTCATAGTTTCTGGGGTATTACAGTGGTGGGCTTGAGTCTTAAATCCCTTGTTGCTCCTGGGCTCCCCAAGATACTTGGCAGTGACTTTTTCTCGATCAACATGTATGAGGAAATTGATAGAGTTCTCAATACTAGACATTGAAACCTTAGTAGAAATCCAACGTCATTCCTCTAGTTTGAATCCATCAGTATGAGTAGTCTATATTCTCTCCGACTTTCCTCTCGGCACCGGCCATTCACTCCTCAGCTCAGCCGATGGGCGAAAGAATGGGCCAATCCGCTGCTTAGAAGCATAGTTGTAATAGACAAGAAGGACACACGTTATATGTTTTGTGGTGCAAACCGCGATATATTTGCTTTGACATTGAAAACCGATACTAGATGCAATATTTTTGGGTAGGTTGTAAAAGAAACCAATTGGAGCTTGGGCGATTCTTAAAGAATCTTGAGGTAAAAAGATATTGTTAAAATAGAAGAACTAGGACATTGGGGTTTTGGGGATACTTCTCAGCCATGCACGTTGGAACGTACAAGAGGCATGCTCTGCATAGAGTCTGAACTTCCTAATTGAGCAAGCCAAGGTCTCGGCCAACCGAGCTGTGGGGAATTTTCTTGATTTGGCTTCTGTTCCTATGCCTGTCTTTTCGAGCTGCGAGAGTAAGATGATCTAAGAACTCGAGCCTGTCATCCTTTCTTTTCCTTGTTCAACTCGCGAGGCCTCAGCAACAAGCCATAGTTGTGAGGTTTGCCACGAGCAGAAAATGAACCCAGAGGCGAGCGTTCGGGTGAGGCACAATTTCGACTTGATTTATTCTGACTTGTCTATTCTCAATTCTACAATCTCTAGAAACACTTACAAATACTTTGATTCAATGAATATACACTAATCTAATGGCTAAGTAACTAACATTTCGTCCTCTATATCATAAAAGAATGCTACTACCCTGGAGGGGCTGCGAGACAAGAGAACTTGAATAGTTACCTGCCAATCTATACTGTTATTCCGGTTGGTCACGAAACCGAAGTTTTATTCTGGCTTTCTCCTATTAGGCATTCTTCCTCAGCGCCTCTCATCTAAGGGGTAAGAGCGAGTGTTTTTCCTGCCCAATTCCTTTTTCTCAACTTGTCAGCGGTTGGTCTATCCAACACTTCAGCAACGAAGCAGGAGCAGGCGAAATAGAAACTTGACATTGCACTCCTGCTCACGGTTGCTTGCTTTTGTCACTTTGAATTTCACTCCTTTTATCCTGGGCTCAACAGACCCTACCTTGACCTCCCAGGAGACGACAGACCGATCACAAATACCGGCCACGCATCTCGAACACCAGGGAAGAGTGGGTTATTGCCTGATGAAACGGAAAGCTGACCAAGATAACCTCGATTAAGACGAAAACGAGTCTCAAAGAATACCCATTCACCGAGTTTCTTCGCGGGCCACCGGGGAATTACTCATTAGCGAGGAGGGCTACAATTGGACCAACCCCATCCGTCTCACCAATTCCGGAGCATGGCGGCAGTTAATGTCGGCTAAGCATGGGCCACAAGACTGGAGACCCCTCCCTCGGCATTGAAAAGACGGCGGCGTGATTGGCTGCTCTTCGCTCGCCACGCTTCCCAGTGGCGGCGACTAGACGTCAGGTGGGGGAAATACACTTACCCGGAAGACTATATCGGTAGTCCAGGACGGCTCTATGTTTCTCCCACAGCTTGAGAGCTCAGTAAATAAGCGCGCAAAATCCATCCCCGCTCGAGAATGCCGAACTCTTTTGCCGCATAACAGGTCGTACGATTCGCGTTAAGCTGCAATAAAGTTGTTGCCGGCGTCGAATATATAACATTGGGTTCCCTTTTGCTCTTTGAACACTTTGTCCAGACAACACCCACCAAGACTCTAGCTTCGTTTTACCCCAGAAACGAAATTGCACCACCCACTCAACCTGACAACCCCAGAAAAAACAACCATTTCTCTTTCTTACGAAACTACACAACGACATCACCATGGCCCCAAGCAGCACCATCGACACCCATGCCAGCACTGGTACTACCAACGGCAAGGCCAATGGCAAGGCCAACGGCAGCAACGGCGCCAAGGTTGCCCAGGACAACAACAGCAAATTCGACCCCCATTTCACACAACATGTCATTGACCTCATGAGCCCTGAGACAAAGCCCCGACACAGAGAGATCCTCACCTCTTTGATCCGACACATGCATGACTTCTGCCGAGAGGTCGAGCTGCAGCAAGATGAATGGGTTCTGGGTGTCAACTACATCAACTCTCTTGGTCAGGCTTATAAGCAGAACCGAAATGAGACCTGGAGAGTGTGCGATATCCTTGGTATCGAATCGTGAGTGCCCTTATTAGTATTTTTTCATCGGTGGATCGCCGAGAAAAATAATACAAGTATGCTTATTAACTGTTCTTCAGCCTCGTCGACGAAATCAACCACAGAGTCGTCACCGATGATGGTCGTGTTCCCACCTCTTCCACCATTCTCGGCCCCTTCTGGTCCCCCGAAACGCCATTCCGCGACCTTGGCGCTAGCGTCGTGCAGAACATGCCCAAGGACGGACAACTCACCCATTTCCACGGTGTTATCAAGGATGTGGACACCGGCAAGGGCATCCCCAACGCCGTTTTCGACATGTGGCAAGCTAGCACCAACGGAAAGTACGACGTTTTCGACCCTGAGAACCAGACGCGCCACAACCTCCGAGGCAAGTTCCGCACCGACGAGAACGGCAAGTTCTGGTTCTACTGCCTCAAGCCTACCGAGTACGCTATCGACACTTCCGGCCCTTCCGCTGAGCTGCTGAAGATGATGGGTCGACACCCTTACCGCCCTGCCCACATTCACATGATGGTCACTCACCCCGAATATGTTGGAGTGACGGCTCAGCTCTACCCCAATGACGACCCTTACCTCGAGACCGACACTGCCTGTGCCGTCAAGGGCGATCTGCTCCTGGACTTCAAGCCCATTAAGGACGACCCCAATGGAGCTGTCCTCGATGTGGAGTTTGATGTTCGCATGGTCTCGAAGAAGTACAAGCCTGACAACACGATGTTGATGGAGAACGCGAACCAGAACAAGTTCTGATTTGGTTCTAAAAGCAGCGGCAAGTTAGAGAAGAGGATTGATACGCGAAACGCGATTATGAGGATATTTTGAGTCTTGGGGGATGCAAAGAAGCCTGTATTTCAGATTTTATAGTTTCTGGGTTAAGTCTGGATAGCCTTGGAATAGGGTCTAAGCGAAGAGCTTTTTCAACAATAGTAGAAGTGGAGGGAGGATCTCGCGAATAAAAAAAAAATTCAAATCCTATTAGTGCTCAGAAGTGAACGGGGGCGATCTAACACATAGGGAGCTATGAAGCAAGTTAGCAGTTGTATCATTGGTTTTCTATTCGCCAGCTTGGAATGAAGTATTGAGGCAACTAACCACAGATAATATTCTGGCCTCTAAGAAAGAAACGCGTCCTAGTTTCAGGGAGAAAATTTTGAAAAGTAATGGCTAGAAGGGTCACGCAACCAGAGGCTACATCTGCACTGCTGACAACGGTTTTACGGTCCTCACTACAACTTGAGCGGTGCTCGCCATGATCGGCCGATCAACCTGGCACGATGTAGCTCATGAATAGTGTGGCTTAAGAGACGTACCACCAGGAAATAACAATTGGGTGATGTAAAATGTTAAACAGAGGGTCTAGTTAGTTATCCAGTCAAACCAGTTCCCATGACCTCGGGCGTGGCGTTGTTCAGGAACTGTTTGGTGGGAAACCGATGAAAGTCGACCGTTCTCAACGTCTCATCCAAGTGGAACTTGGGGTCGAGCAGCCTATCAAATTCGACGGATGGTTGATTCTGGGGGATGGAATTGAACGGGTGACTTTTAGTGTTGGCGTCATAGATTTGAAGCGCCGGGGTAAGGCCAAGCCGTTGCTTCCGCGGCCCAGGTTCATAACAAACCAGTGGCGAGGAACTGCATCCATCAAACATGATTGTAGTTAGTTCATGGAAGTTACGTGCCCCTGTTCAAACTTATGCTCTGAAGCAATCTATCCCCCACTACATGAACTAGCAGAACGGTGCTCGAACTGGGCCGTGACGACATACTCTTAACTATAATCTCAGTTTAAAGATTTTATCTCGTTTAAAATAATGGCCAGATTTATGTAGGATCATTGCTTGCTAATGAATTGGTGGGTGTCCTCGAGTAGCATCCCGACGTCATGGTCCCAAAAACGGCTGACCAAGTTCACTGAATATAGTTTTACAAAGGCGCTATCCTCTGATTCATTAGCCAAATGGAGAAACTGGATTTGAAGTGAGCAGACTCTCATCTATGGTAGAGCCCTCTGTGCTGAGAACGGTCCGATTTCTGGGTCTTCAGCTCCCATTGCTCAACTACGAGAAAGCAGTTAGACACAAGAACTGGGCGAAGGGCAATCATAGCCTGACATCATCGTGAGCTCACGATGTTTGAATGGTGGATAAAGCTGTCTGAAATCCTACTTAAAAGGCTTAAGCTAGAACAGGATCCTGGGGCTTGAATAAAGCCGAACATTTCACAGCTCATACACTCAACAGCCAGCTTTACTACCATTTCCTTGGGTTCCTTTAAACGCCTGCTTCTGCTACCCGTCATGGCACCGTCTTTCTTGACAGTTCACTTTGATGAGCAGAATCCTAGCTTGGAAAAAGGCAAGGATGCCGGTGCTCGTCGATCTCTGGCCGGGCTTGACTACTCACCCTTGCCTCGTATTACTAGACAATCTCTAGTTTTGGCTACGTTTGTGTCGATGGGAGGGCTCCTGTGGGTTTTTATCCGGGAATCTGAATTAGGATCGATATGGCTGACCAAATTCACCATCTAGTTTTGGTTACGATACTGGCCAAATCTCCGGTTTCCTTGAGATGCCTGACTTTCTTGAGCGCTTCGGCCAGATTGACGGCAATGGAAACCCTAGTTTTAGTGTTGTTCGTTCCGGCCTCATCGTCGCCCTTCTTTCTATCGGCACTCTCATCGGTGCGCTCATTGCGGCCCCAATTGCCGACCATATTGGCCGCAAGTACAGCATCTCCTTCTGGAATTTCATCATCACGATTGGGTTCGTGATTCAGATCTCCTCTTCGCGTGATTGGATCCAGATCATGATGGGGAGATGGGTAGCTGGACTTGGTGTTGGAGCATTGTCGCTACTGGTGCCCATGTTCCAAGCCGAATGCTCGTACGTCTCCATGTTAAAGTCTTTCGAAGTGTATACTCAAGTGTTTACAGACCCCCATGGATTCGAGGTGCCATGATCTGTACCTATCAGCTCTTCGTAACCCTCGGCATTTTCCTAGCCGCCTGCTTCAACTACGGCACGGTCACCCATCATCCAAATAGCTCAGCATCGTGGCGCATTGTCATCGGTATCGGTTGGGTCTTCACATTATTCCTCGGGCTCGGTATCCTGCTCTTCCCCGAGACCCCCCGATTTGACTACCGCCGCGGAAACGTCGATCGGGCCCGCGAAACTCTCTGCAAGATCTATGGTGCTACGCCCAATCACTGGTCCATTCATACCCAGATCGAGGAGATTGAGCTGAAGCTGCGGGCCGAACAATCCGTCAAAGCAAACCCAGTCTCTGAGTTCATCGACATGTTCCACGCGCCACGCATGGCTTACCGTATCTTCATCGGTGTATCACTGCAGATGTTCCAACAACTCAGTACGTGTTCATTCGCCAAGATTCCTTATCTTGTTCCAAACGACTGTTTTCGCATACCTTCTGATGCACGTTGTACCCGAGGTTGGCTTTCCACAGGGCCCCCGGGACCAACAGACAAACCATCCATTCCCTTCCCCCTCAAGAATAGCTTCATAAACAAGGGATTTGCTGTTCCCAGAAAAAGAAACTCGCTAACCCTACTTTCCTAGCGGGCGCCAACTACTTCTTCTACTATGGCACTACCATCTTTCGGTCCGTCAGCATCAACAGCTACAAAACTCAAATCATCCTCAACACCATCAACTTTCTTGTAACATTCATTGGCCTATACATCGTCGAACACTACGGTCGCCGAAAGTCTCTCGTTTCTGGCAGTATCTGGATGTGCCTTTGTTTCCTGGTATTTGCTTCGGTTGGTCACTTCGCCCTGGACCGCGAGCGACCTGAAAACACGCGTAGTGCTGGAATTGCCATGATCGTAATGGCTTGCCTATTCATCCTTGGCTTTGCCACGACCTGGGGCCCTATGATATGGACTATCATGGCAGAGATCTTCCCCTCGCGTTACCGTGCAAAGGGCATGGCTCTGTCTACGGCAAGCAACTGGCTTTGGAACTTTTTACTGGCGTTCTTCACCCCTTTCATTACTAAGGACATCGACTTTCTATATGGTTATGTCTTCGCAGGGTGTAATCTTTTAGGTGGAATAATCGTCTATTTCTTCGTCATCGAGGGCCAGGGCCGTACACTCGAGGAGATTGACACCATGTATCTGGAGCACGTTAACCCCATCCAAAGTTCCAAATGGGTGGCTCCGCCACCGGAAGAGATGTCTCGAATCCGGAAGCAGGCTGGGACTGATCTTGAAACCGCGGTACCGGGGTCGAGCGATGACGAGATGTTGCAACACCACCCGGGTTTCACAGGCGGTCCCAAGAACCGTGTCAAAGGGTTGAACAAGGAGGAGTTCCCGAAAACATCTCATGTGGAGGGAGCCTAATTACATTTACGGTAGTGGCAACAGCTATGTGAATACTATTTTCACACACAGGGACCTTGGAGAAATGACTGAATCTAACCGGTATCACTGTTCGATTCTCAACATTAATATCACAAACAACGATCTCACAACACTTCTTTGATAGAGCAATCCCAATCTTGCTTGTTTCTAGTAGGTCTTTGATTTGACAGTAGTGACGAATAGTCAGTCCAAGACGGACCAACATCATCGCTTCACCTGATGTAGATCATGTGACACTGCGCTCTAAGATTAACACGAGATACAATTCATTTAGATAAAACGGAGTAATGAGGCTGTGCAATCCTTGAGTCATTTCCAGGATGAGAGGGTTTCCATTTCCCCCATCCCCTCCCCCGATTATTGTCATGAGATTTCATTAGTGTCAGCTCTGAGGGCCTACTGGAGTGCATTATCTTTCTGATCTATGAGGTTTCCTCTTTTTAAAAACAATGCCGCCTCTGTGTCTTCGACTTGAGGATCCTGGCGCGCCTATTTTTGCCAACAAAGTTGTTGACATTCTGAACTTGGCCCTGCAGCTGGAAAACCAAGAACCTCCGCACGAAGCTGCTCTAGCCCTGGACTCCCTTTGCAGTGAAAACCGCGACGAAGATGGCACGGTGGGCTCATTTCTCTGGTGGTTCTGGGATCTGGTACACGCCCTGGCGCGCCAGATTCCCCACGACAGCCTTGAGCAAGACCGCCTAGCGGCCATCTTACAAGGCCTCCACAACCTGCCAACTAAGACCGTGGGATTGGGGGAAGAATGGGGGGTCGGTGGCGTCTCTATTCAATTGTGGAAGGGATTCCCAATGTTTGGTAACACATTCTTTGAGACAGTCAATAGTGGTAAGCCAAGCATTCGCATTACGGATCATCTACATTTTGCAAGAGCTAAGATCATCTACCGAAAGATGACTCGGCAGCTAGCGGAGAATCCGGGAAGAAAGAACGATATGTCAATCTTCAGGCATATGGAGCAAGGATTACAGGCCTATGCCTTCTCCCGTTCGAGATGTATGCGATTTGGGCCCTTGTGGATGCTTTGGAGGGCACCATGACGCCAATCCGAGGTGCCCCAGATGAAGTAAATGAGGACCCTGCCGGAGTCAAAGATATAGAATACAAGACCAAGAGTGCAGCAGCTTGGATTATCCATGCTGGTCACGTATTGTATGGGAGGGATGAGGAGGTTCACGGAGCCACCTCAGGTCCGCTTTGGAGACTCGAAAAGAGGCAAGCGATCAAGTTGCGACGCAAGCTCAAGGGCACAGACGGACTATGCCCGCAGCGATGGGAGCTATGGAAGGAAAGATTTGGTGTCATCCGAGACGCGGAAGGACTAAACATGGATGCTCGCAAAGAAGCGGCAGATTCGTACGCAGCGATGAACAAGATCGAAAGGGCCAGGGCTTTGGGAGCGGAATAAAAATAGCTCCCTGGGTTTGGGTTCTCCAGGCGCCTCTAGGGGTTCAAATCTATCAGCAGGATACGTGTTGGTCACTAGTGGACTCGCTGTTGTTCAGATTATGATTGTATTTATATTGCCTCTTATGCCATGTATCTCTCCCCCCGTCAAATCCTTTCGACCGTTACCTCTTCTCTCTTTCCTCTGCTCTTTATCTTATTTTGAGAACTTCTCATTCAGGGTGACGAAGAACTAAACTGCACGGGAACCCCCGACGTCTCGTTCCTGTTGTTCCTCCTTCCTTGCTTTCCAAATTGCACAATTACCAAGTCGGACAAGCTCGCCCACAAAATTATTCAGCTCTTGTATGAATTCCATCTCGTCTGTTGTGAGGGCCTGGACCGAAACGTTCTGGAAGAAGCTTACTGCGGATGTCAGAACCTCCAAGTCTTCTTGTGCGGTTTTATCCTGGGGATGTATGAGAATATTCATAAATAACGACATGGCAGCCGTGGGGGGATAGAAAGCGAGGTGCCTACAAGAAAATCAGCATCATTCCTCCTGGACGAGGGAAGTCATGTGCGAAGTCAGGAGCTACAGTCGAAGTAGTTTTACTCTTACCAGAATACCTCCCCTTCCAGGGCGCCACCAAAACTTTTGAGTAGTAACAAAGTCGAACGACTTGCTTCCAAAGATAGATCACTGCTTGAGTGAAAGACGCTGTGAAGATCATCTGGAAGATCGCCAGCTTCAGCATAGACCGCGCCGCATCTCCTAACCGTAGTGTGAATGACTGTCATGAGGTAGTGATACTCCAATTGCACGTAAGTGCTACACATGGACTGTGAAGTGCCTAGTCCGGACGTGAACTGACGACAGCTGGGAGTTATGGAGAGCTTAGGCCGAAATTCGAAGGGAATAGAAAGTCGCCAATGTTCTAGCTCATCGTCGAGTTGGCGGATATAGAGAAAAAGCTGGCTATCGGGGATCTGGAAAGCCTTAGGTGAATACAGAAGGCGACATGCTTTCTCCTTGATATGACTTAGACCAAAATCCCCTGGGAGATAAGGGGAGAGTCCTTCGTAAGTGAAGTTGCTAGTGGTTGAATCTTCACCCAGATTGGGTAGATGGTCGTAACGATTCGCATAGCTTTCGGGGGGCGTCAGGTCGCAATAATCCTCTGTTAGAAGAGGGGGCTGTCCAGACCGGAGTGAGATATCCTTGTCGAACACGTAACACAGCCAGAAGAGCATTCTCGTGTGCCGGCTCTGGCGTTGCTGGTACGAGATTGCAGGATCATAGGGTTTTGTAGGCCGGTAGAAATGCCCACCAAGGGCGCAAACAATGCGGCAAGCAATCGCGTGTAACGAAGTCGCGCTGTCCCACTGGCCATTGAATGTGCGATACATTTGCTAGTACAAGGTTGAGTGATTCATGAAAACCAAGATGATCAATCTTCGGGGATCAGCTTACCAAAAGTAGTAGGGTTTCCAAACCCTCTAGGGTTGCCCTGCTGGTTACATATCCCAGGAGACCTTGTGCTTGGTTCGCCCACGCGGCAGCCTCAACAATGCGAACGGGTTCTTTGCTCCCACTCAACCGAGACATGACAGAGAGGGCGGCCAATATGCATGATTGGGACGACACTTGGGAGTGGAATGAAGGAAGGGATGCAGAGGGATCATAGGCAGTCGAAATTGTCTCCTCGAACAAAACTCGGTCTAGAACTGGGTAGAAAAGTCGGAAGGATGACCTAAAGAAAGCATTGAGGATCCTCTGAGCGACGCTTCTTTCAGGCAGATCACACAGTTCGTGGCCAATGGCTTGGGCCGAGGTAGCCATGGGCAGAGGGCCAGGTTTCGAGCCGAAAAGACGAAACCGTCCCAAAGCGGCACCCTCACCGGTTCTTGAAAAGATCCATCGCTGGCCCTTCTCGGAGAGCATTGGGATGCCCTTGTGGTACCAGTTCTGTCCCAAATACCGTGCGACATCACAGATCTGCCTGGGTGGCGGGATGGTCGGGTGGCGGGTTGGGTTGACACAGATCTGTGGTGGTGAGGCAAGTGAGGACATCGGAGGATCGAAAAGAGGCTGTTCGCTATCGAATGTTGGTGAAGTGTCGTCATGAGTGGTGCTGGATTGGATTACTGTTGGTGTCGTCGATACCGTTGAACTCGAAGATGCTTGGCAGAGGGTCTGGCCTTGTGCCTTATTTTGAGCTAGAACACCCTCCAAGTGTTCAACTCGGCGAAATAATTCTTCTACATCGTGTGTTAATACTCGACTAGAGGGGGATAACCCGACTTTTGTATTAGTAGGAAGTTTGAGCAACTGTCACGATGAGAACTGTACCTATTCTTCGTAGACTTTTGCGTCTCCCGTGTGAAGGTGCAGGGCAGATCATGCTCGCTACACCATTCGCAAGGTGCATCTGGGACAGGGATAGAACATTGAATCTTTGAGGGCAAAGGAGGGTTAGCAAATAAATCTGTGCTGGGTTTGCTTCAAATACGGAAAGCTTCTGCTGGACAATACAGACCTTTCTCTTGTAGCACACGTCACAAGCTCGCTTGGGCGGCATGACGGAGAATAACGTTATCCACCAGGTTCGCTTCCTGTTCCCAGCATGAGGTATGTGTATGGTGCGGTGTGAGCTTCACTCCAAAAGCGCTCCAGCGTTTTCGCCCTCGGAGCCATCGGAGCCCGGACATGGACAGGCAAGGATTCTGAGGATTGAGTAGTTATTCCCTCCAAAAAGGAATTGGAACTAACCGAATCGAGTCATCGAGGTGCATTGCCGAATACGAAGACCTTGTTCAATGACCAACATCATGACACAAGCGGGGGGTTCATACGCCACCTGTTGGCTACCCTAGACCATCGGAGTGCGCGGCTCCGCTTACGTAATTCTAGGTATGGCAGAGATTTCCTTACCACCACTCACTGCCTTTCAAGACTCACTGAGAAGTATACTGTTTAACTGGGGTATATATGAACAAGGGTGGAAACCGTCATTGGATCAAACTGGTTTGTAATTTCATGTTGAGGTGTCTTCTTTTGCGCAGTGTGAACGGGTGAAAAAACCCATTTCTAACAACCACCTCTCCTGGACGCCCGAGATCTAAGCAGCAAAGCGCAACTCCCAAACATCTCCAAGTCTCTTGTTCTCCTCATCGAGGCCTCCGTGAACGATGACTGTGTCAGTACCGGATTCACCTGTTACCACATCGGCATCAAACCACCCCCGGCCGACGGGGCTGTCATCGCCGAATTCAACCTTATGCCAAATGGCCTGCTCAAGATCGAACGCCCATGCATCAGCTAGCATTTTCCCTGCACCTGCATGTCCGAGAGCGCTGGGATCTCGTTCGCCAAACATGGTAACAAGGTAATTCCTCCCCTGAACAGCGACGGGCACTAGGGCCGAGACGCTTCTCGGCTCAGGGCCATGACTACCATTAGGCTGGTAGTTGACAGTGCTCCAGGATCCAGAGGCAGTTTCAAATACATCTAGTGAACCGCCTTGTTCCGTTTTTCCATCGAAGCCGTTAATACGGTAGAGATTTCCGTTGCTGAATGCGACCGAGGCACCCCCTCGAGCTGGTCCTGGGGCGACTGCGAGTTCTGTCCAAGTCTTTTGGACAATGTCGAAAACCCACAGGTCGCTCAGTCTACCAGTTTCGGGACATCCGGAATGAACGTAGAGGTGGTTGGTGCCATTGGAGGTAACGCAATGATAACTCCTCCCAACGGGGAAGGGCGCTGAAGGGTCGGAGGGTTTGATGAAGTCCCACTGAGCTTTGGAAACATCGTAACGCCAGAGAGCGCCAAGTTCCTCAATTGGCTTCATTTCAAGGCCGCCACGGCCCGAGAAGATGTAAACATCTCCGTTGATGGTTGTGCTGGGGCTTCCAACTCGAGGGGCGGGCGCTTCAGAGGGTGCAGGGAGCGTCTGAACACCATACTCTTTGAAGCAAGTCAGCAATCAGCCGGCATATACACTGAGTCCATGGTGTCGTTGGCCTACCTTGTTCAGAACCGAGCTTGACGACATCCACTCTGTTATCGACAGGCTGTCGAGGCACTAGCTCGCCTCCAAAGATGTAGGCTCTCTGCCCAACCACCGAAACAGCGTGAGATGATCGGTAAAGTCGTACACTGGTAGCGACACGAGTCCATTTCGCGATAGGAAGCCTCGAGATGGAGGCCATTTTGCGACAAAAGTGGTTGGATATTTAACTTGTCTGATGATTGAAGACGACTGGATGCTGAAAGAGTTGGGGAAGGGCGAGGGGAAGGCTTGAGAGGGATAAAGGCGCACTTATTATGTTCTTGATGTACTTACACATCAAACAATAATACCTCCACTGAGTGAATGCCCCACGATGGCTTCGTCCTGCGACTGGGGTCGAGAAGCCATCGGAGGGAGCGGCGCCGCTTACATAACCAGAGCCCAGGCTATTACAAGGCTGCAACTCGTGTGAGGGTACCAATATTCCTAAACGTCAAGCCAATCAAGGCCTCGCTCTGCCAAAGTCTCCATGATCTCGTAGCAGGGGGGCTTTGCATGAGAGCCTGGAATCCGGCGGCGCACGGAGGAGACACCTCCGTCCCGGTGACCTAGGAAACTGCATTGAAGAAAAGAACAGGAGAGCAGTTAGGCCACTTTAGATGATTGTGCGTAAGCTGTACGGAACTGACCAGCCATGAAAGACTATTTAATAGTGACCGTGAGAATTGTGTGAAACGCAAGTTGTTTCTTGGTTGACCAATGTCCTAAAGGCGACAACATCCCCCCCCCGAATCATCGCCACTGCTCACTGTTGCGATCACAGTCAACAAATTCTCTCTAGCAAACGGCATGCGAATGCTCCAACAAACTCAATGGGAGTTCTTGGCAGCGAATTTCCAGCTGCAAGGAAAATTCACCTCACCTACATTCCTTGTACTTTTCATATTATCATGCCTTGTTGATAGCCACAATGTCATTGTCTATCCCCAGCAAGGCGGTCGGCCACCAACGGCGGACCTGCTAGCGAGTCTCATCATGCCGTCAACGCTTCCAATTCCTCCGCTATCATTTCACGTCGCTCCTTGGGTTCGGAGTGATGCCCTTGGCCAAGACCAAGACTCCGCAGCAAAGCCTGAAGTGGTACTTTCGACTCCCTCCAGATGGGTAATCTGGATTCTGACAGATGCCTATAGAACATCGGTGTGAAAGAGCACATTGTCTCGGTGAATCACTCGAACCTCGATGTTATTCACCCTGAGGACCACATCGCCTTTATACCATGCGACATCACCACGGTCAACTCCTCAGCGTCCGACCCAGCCCATGTGTTTCAATTAATATCCAAACGAGGTCCGAAGGCCATTATTTTATACACCACCGCGAAAGACTGGTGCTGGATGGAGGACTTTTCGCTTTCCATTTCGAGCGACGACAGAATCTTCACAATGCTGAGCGCAATCGATGCACGACGGGCCCTGGAGTATATCCATATGGCTGGTGATCACTCTGATGACCTTCGATGCACAATTCAGGGACGTATCAGCCCTTCGAGTTCAAGTCAACCGCAAAAGGATGATAAGTTCCCAACCCTGATTGTTGTGTCTAGTGTTGGCGGTAGTATTTTGGTCCTTTTCCTTGTCATCATTGCCTTGGGAATTATTCGTGCCCGTCGACACCCAGAATGGCACGCATCACCAGACGGCCATGGCCAGTCGTCACAATCGCGCACACAACTCGTCACCCGGGCCATCTTGGGTACTTTTCCTATCGTCAAGTTCAATAGCGAGCAAGACTGGATTCGCAAGACACCTCAAGATGTTGAGCAGCAACCAAACATTGAGGCAGACCCTGGGCTGTTGATGTTGTCGCCGGCTTCGCAGCGCAATAACCAGGGCATGCTGGCGTGCAGTATCTGCACAGAGGACTTTGCTATGCCGGAAGATGTTCGTGTTCTTCCTTGCCAGCACCAATTTCACCCAGACTGCATAGATCCGTGGTTGCTCACGCGATCGGCAACATGCCCTTTATGGTGAGTTACTCGAGATCAGGTCATTGAAATGAACGGGTCCAGGCTAACACCTTGCGTTCTGCCTTAGTCGTGTTAATGTCTGTTCCACCGCTGAGAAAAAGGGCAAGTAGTGCCATCATTGTTCAACAAAAGTACCAAGGTCATTGGGAATTGGATTGGGGAAAACGAAAGGAGTGGACCTTGAATAGTAGCAGTGCACCTGGGAATATAATCACTGAGCCTGGGACCTCTGGTACATACGACCATAGCTCGTAGGAAATACGGGGTCCCGTCTGCTCCCCCTTAGTCAAACTGCGAAGCGCTGGACTAGTAGTTGGGTCGGTGACGACCAGCGAATCCCCGGTGATGTATGTTTTTTTGCCATTTTTGTTATTTTCCCCCCATAGTGTTTGATGAGAAACCATTGATGAGAAACCATAGATGACCGGCGTGGTGCGAGCCGGCACACAGCTTCAGCTATGTCTCTTTCAAACTTCCACAACTGCTTGCACCAGTAAGTTCCTTACATACAATAAAGGAGAAAACAACTCTTAATGAATCAATGATAAAACCTAACTGGCTTAATTTACTGGTCATGAATTTTTTTGCCAACACTGCGCCTCCATTCCTACGCTCAAGCTATTGATAAATAATCGTTCGGAGTACTTTGACAGGCAAAAGAATGAAGACCAAGGACCAAGGAAGAAAATATCTATAATTCCAAACCAAAGCTGAGCTTTACGAAATCCCCCTATTTGGAGACGACAATGGAACGGGCAACAGATTATTTGAATAGATAGTGGCTGATTCCCTCCAACCACTACATCTAGGATATTAGTTTCAAGCCCACAGTCGCCCTCACCACAACCTTCGTTCAGGATAGAAGATTTCGAAATGAGTACAAGGTGCTTCGCTTTGCCTTGTCCTGATTGGGGCTCAGTCTGGAACGCAAACGAGCAACTCGAATTCCGATCCACAGCCACAAACATCTCCTTATTTGCTTGCTGTTGCTCAGTACATTGTTCCATTCTCTGGTCTTGTAATGGTACTTGCTCCATATCACTCTACATAGTACTACCTAGATGCATAGGACTATGGGACTGGCCTTGCAGACAAGACCTGAGACATGAAAACCTCAAGTGCTCTACCTCCATCCCCAGTCGTCATCAAGTCTCCACCTTGATGGGCTCAGCTGCAGCATACCTAGACCCTAGAATTGAGGGGTAACTAGAGATCAACAACTCCTCTTGTCTTGCGATATCCCTCAATACGTCTGAGACCTGCAGATCCCTGTGGCGAGCTGACTTCGGAGACCGGTGTGGAGCTCAGTTCAAGAGCCGAGCCGACGAGCCGGACGGGCGCTACGGAAAGGAATCTTAACCTGATGCAGGATCGCGGTCGGCATTACTACGTCGCAATGGCGCACATAACTCGAGCTGGTTTGTGACAGACAGGGCGTGGTGCATACTTACGCGTCACGGTCAGGAGCTCGACGGGCACATTTCGTAAACCCATACCAAAAATGACGGAGGTATTATTACCTCCTTCATGCTGGACCTTTTGCTTAGTTAGGGATCCCCCCTCGAGGTCTGCTTGAGGTAATTGATGTGGTGTTGGAATTTCTTTCTTTTATTTAGCCGTGTGCCGTCCATGATTTGAGTAATTTTCTCCGTGACGCTTGTCTCGGGGGAGGTAAGACATCAAGAAGGGAGTGTTCAGTGAGCATTGCCTCGTGCGGGGTTGATATTCCTGTGTCCCTCTCAACCCCTTGCTTCTCTCATCATGGAATGTCAAGGAATAGATCTCGGCCTGGTGTGCCGTCTCTCGACGTGGATTAGAGCGTTACAATGCGAGACAACCACACCAACATGAGAGCATAATTCACAAATCACGGCAACAATACGGGCAATTCTCATTCCGCCCTGCAAGAAGCTACAGAGTATCACAGTCCAAGTGAGACCATACTTGGAGGGGGCGTATGGATTGTGCAACATCGGGGAGACTTC
Organism: Fusarium robinianum; assembly: GCA_013623725.1. Lineage (NCBI taxonomy): Eukaryota > Fungi > Ascomycota > Sordariomycetes > Hypocreales > Nectriaceae > Fusarium > Fusarium robinianum. The sequence continues at coordinate 181,880 of JABFFI010000002.1, read as the reverse complement.
CCCGCTCCTGAGTATGCAGAAGTGACTACTTGCACGGGCCGTGCCGTGTTTGGGGGTTTCACTGCCTGCGGGGAGCTGGGCGATCATCCGATGCGGCGATACTCTGTGTGAGGAGGATAGACCTGCCAAGGGAGCCTCCTCTACAGTTTGAAGTCTAAGTGCCTCTGTGGTGGAAAGTAGTTTTACTACCCTAACGTTTAACAACGGCAATCCTTTCGTTACTGGGTAAGGAGTCTGTAGATCACACAGAATGGTACGCTCAGCTGGTACTGGTCGACTATCCCATAGGTTCTAGCTACACTAGTGTGTGAGTGAATAGAAACGTCCACGCGTCGCGTTATGCATTTGAAATGTTTAGAAGATCAAGCCCACCGCTTTCGAGGAATGACAAGTCGACAAAGGCATGCAATGAGCCTACTAAACCAATAGGAATCTGGTCCGCCGGGCTATTGTCGTATCCTATGTATGTAGGACCGAATCATGGTGCGCCGTTGTGGTTTCTCATCAAGTACAACTTGACTTCTGTGCGAGTTTTCTGTATGTTTCACTCATCTTGGACGCGTCCGCGGCATATAGACAACAAGGGAAAGCGGGACGCGGGTCGGGGTCGATCCCAAAGCCACATTGTCACCGGGACTGCACAAACACGATTGGCACAGATGGAGTTCTCAACGAGGACTTGTGATAGGGCCTTGGAACATGCATCAAATGAGGGGGTAGAGGAAGGAACTAGGTTGGTAGTTGAACGGATGACCACGGACGGGCATAGAGTACGTGGACGGTATCTTTGTCATCGAGAGCAACCCTCGCTCACACAAGAGCCCTCGGAATATATAAACGAGACCGTGTTCCCCCCCAAAAGGCATCGAATCTCTGTCCTTCACACCTCAGCACTCAAGTCCCCAAACGCACACAGTCGATCAACTTCAAATTCTTTTCTCCATTTCACATACCCTCTCACAACATGTCCCATAACACACTTGGCAACGGCGAGTGGCTCGTCAAGGGCAACAGCCTGTGGAGCCAGGACGGCACCGTTGAGTTGAAGATGCAGGGCGATGGCAAGATCGCTGTGTACTGGGGAGGCCAGTGCCGATTTCAGAACACTGCAGAGCAGCGCTACGATGTCAAGGGCATCAAGATGCAGGAAGACGGCAACCTGTGCATGTAGTAAGTTCTCACCTTCCATTTTTTGCAATCTTGCCCCCTTGTGCTGCAATCGTGTAGCACTGAAGAGTCCCGGTGTTGCTAACGAGGACCTTGCGCAGTGACAACAACGGCAAGGCCATTTGGCACACCAACACCGCCGGCTCGACTGGCGACAGCACCGTGATCTGCGCTGTCCAGAATGATGGCAACGTTGTTCTGTACAAGGGCACTCCCATCTGGTCCAGCGACACCTACAAGGGCTAGATACTCTTTGGAGACGAACATGAAAATTTCAATAGGGGAAGTTGGCATCTGAAGCCAAACACAAGCGGGGATGAAACCGGACAGTTACAGTCGGGATTTCCAGACTGTTGATGCCTACCCAGTCATTCGTTTGCAGGCAGTAGTAACTTGGGGTTAAATAAGTAGTCACTCCTTTTGTCGGTAGGCAAATAAACCATATTGCGTCCGTTCTGTCTACTTTCCAACTCCATCGTGAAGCAGCCAAGCTAGCAATTAAAGGGGCGATGAGAACGTATCAAAACCCCTTCCACTAAACTCGCAAAGACAGTCGACAACAGGCGGGGTCGATCACCAAACCGGCAGTGATTCACACCAAGCACCGAGATCGAGATCGATCTGTGGTGCAACACGCTTTCGGTCAAGAGCGGGGTATCGCGAATCGGAGATCTGGATACAGCCAGTCTCATCAGGAGGGCATGGGGTGTAAAAACCAGTCTCCAGGGAAAGCATGCTAGCTATGATGCAATGCATGAGTTGAAAGAATGTGTAGGTGGTAAATCCAAAGTACTGAATGGGAGTGTATGAGGAGAACACCCGAAAATAGGACTCGGGAGCCTTCAAGCACGTTTAGGAAGCCTGCATACCCTTCTCACTGAACGGGGACGTCCTCTGATGCGCTTCAGTTAGAGAAAAATAAACGCTGGCGAAAGTAGTGGCAGAAAGCCAAGACTCACGAGGACTGAACCTAAGGGATTTCTCAGACAGGCCCAAGGGTGGGTTATTCAAGCCAAGGTCATGGACAGTTGTAGTCGCCAATTGGATGAATAGCGTCAAAAACGGACGTCTGTTAACTTGGAAATTACCCCTATACTTCGCATTGGCCTTTCATCGTGAAGCATCGCTGCTTTAGATGTCAGATACCTGAGCATGGAAACAGCTCAAGTTTTATGCCTGGTTCGACGCTCCATCACAATATCGATTGGACTCTGGCACGCCTTCGTTGTTCTTACGTAACTCATCTCGCTACCCTCAATATCTCGGCCGCCCGCCCAGCTTTCCCATGAAACCGAAGCCTCAATGCCATGTTGCTCAAAACAGCTTGATGCCCGGCATATTGTAACTATCCCACCCCGGCTCATATTCATAGCCCATGGCCTCACCCGCCCTCTTTACGACACGTCGAACGGGGCAATCGTCAGTTGTTGTCGTCACAGTCGATGTAGGTGTCGGAAGCGTCGTTGTTACTGCAGTTATTCCAGCCCGGGAACATGCACTATAATATGCTTCCGCAGAGCTACAGTACGTGGCATACGAGGGAACGCTAGTTGGCTCAATCGTAGTGGCCGAAGGTCCGGGCCCGGGTGTGTCTTCGGCACGAGCAGCCAGGTCGTTCTTCGCTCGTCTTTTGACAGGCATGCCTGTGGGAATTCGGATAGCGAGTTGGCCACTTTCGGTTGTCACAGTGCTAGGGTAGTGTCAGATACGTCTTGCTTTCTCCTAGTCCTCTCCAGAAATAGCACTGACACTGTGTACGGGCTGACGGTGACAGTGTTCAGAGACTTGCAGTCGGCAAGGCGGCTGCTCTGTGGAGGGTCAACACCATTTCTGCCGCCAACGCCTCGCTGGCAGCTGTCCAGTACTGGACATCCCCTCCCGTCACCGCGTCGTTGGAGGGAGTTGTCTCCAGCAACGGTGGTGAGAGAAATGATGGGTAGAACGAAGGCCGTCAACAGCCTCATGCTTAGTGTCGTAGAGAATAGAGAATCCTTGAGTTCCTTTTACTAGGCACTACGAATAGATCAACACCAAATAGACCGCAAGACAGGTAAGTGTCATATGCTCCCGACGCTGGCGAACATGCGTGCTATATGGGGTTCCCTCGGTCTAAGATTTTACTGGTGAGACATTTAAAATTGGATTTTGGAATGTGGCAAGCACAAAGTGGTAATATTGAACATTGGAAATGTCTGCTAAGCCTCAAACAGCTGCTCAAGGAGTGGCGAGAATGCAAGGGAATTCCACTGGCTTATCCACAGTTCGGCGGAATTGACCAACTCCTTGCATTGTGGCAATCAATAATCTCCAGTAGCGCTCACTTCAGCAAGCCACGGGGGTTGAGAACTTGCCAGTGAACAGTTTATTGACATCATGCGATACATTGATGCTCAAATCGCAGCTTTTCTTTCTCATGCCATGTATGTTTTGCACGCCGCCTCAACTCGGGGGTCTTAGGGCTCTCTTGATGAATGAATCGAACTCTTCGAACAAAACCTCCAAAAACGAGCATGAGACACGTACGTGTGTGAGCCGTAACACACGTTGTCTAAAATATAGGTGCCCGCCCAGAAACACATAGAGCCCTTCCAGTTTCCAGCTAGTCCAGCACGTGTGGAATCTAACCCTGTGCGGCACCGTGGACTACTTCAATAATGGCCTCAACGACCGTTGGATCGGAGAGCGTTGAAATATCCCCAAGCTGGTCCTGCTGGCCCTCGGACACCTTTCGCAGAATGCGACGCATGATCTTTCCAGACCGCGTCTTGGGAAGGTCTTCGACCACAAAGAGCTTCTTGGGCGATGCAAAAGGCCCAATGTTCCTGCGCACCAACTGCTTCAGCTCCTCACGAGGGTCGTCACCTCTGAAAGCTTCCTTCAGGGAGATGAAGGCTGCGACGGTCTGACCCGTGATCTCGTCAGCGATGCCAACCACGGCAGTTTCGGCGACAGCATCATGCTCGATCATGACAGCCTCGATTTCTGCGGTCGAGAGGCGATGGCCGCTGACGTTGATAACATCATCGACACGGCCACGGATCCAGTAGTATCCGTCCTCGTCGCGGCTGGCTCCATCGCCGGTGAACTGGACGACAAAGTCAGTACAAGTAGTTAAGGGGAAAATGACGGCTGGCTTACGTAGTAGCCCTTGTACACGTTGAAATACGTGTCCTCGTATCGTTGATGATTACCCCATACAGTCCGCGCCATGCTGGGCCAGGGGAACTTGAAGGCGAGGACTCCTTCAATCTCGTTCTCATGAATTTCTTCACCAGACACAGGATCAATCAAGACTGTGTCAATGCCAAAGAACGGCAGGCATGCAGAACCGGGCTTAGTGGGTGTGACTCCAGCAAGAGGCGTAATGGCGTGGGAGCCAGTTTCGGTCTGCCAGTAGGTCTATCCAGGGCAGTCAGTTTCCATTGATACAACCTAGTCGCATCGTGTTGAACGGAGAAAACCAGAGGGGTGAGCGCTTACATCGACAATATGACATTGACCTTTTCCGACAACGTCGTAGTACCACTTCCAAACCTCCGGGGCGATAGGTTCGCCAACTGATCCAAGCACACGGAGGCTCTTGGTATCGTGATCCACAGGATCAGATCCAGCCCGTTTGACAAGCCGAAGTGCTGTTGGTGCCACATAGAAATGCGTGATGCGGTGCTTTTCGATGATATCCCAGTATCGATTAATATTCGGGTATGTAGGTATACCTCCAAATACAACCGTGGACACACCAAGGAGGAGCGGCGCATAGACGAGATAGGTGTGGCCAGTAATCCATCCGACATCGCCAGCGCAGAAGTATTGGTCGGTTTCGTGAATGTCGAAGACGTACTTGCCCGTGGCAGCAGCTCCCACCAGGAAACCGCCAGCAGTATGGAGGACACCCTTAGGCTTGCCCGTTGATCCTGATGTGTAGAGAAGGAAGAGGGGATCTTCGGCATCGATAGCCTCGGGGGGGATATAGCTAGGCCATTTCGCCACCTCCTCGTGCCACCAGCGGTCCTGTCCAAGGATCCAAGGGATTTCGGCACCGGTGTTCTTGTAGACCAGGGTCTGAACGCTAGAGCATTGGCTCAATGCCTCGTCAACGAGCTTCTTGATACCAATAGTCTTTCCGCCTCGGCGACTTTCGTCAACTGTAATGACGACCTTGCTCTTAGCGTCAAGAATTCGGTCCCTCAATGATCCAGATGAGAATCCGGCGAAAACCACCGAGTGGACGGCGCCGATACGGGTGCAGGCAAGAATGGCCACGAGGGTTTCTGGGATCATGGGCATATAGATAGCCACAGTGTCGCCCTTTCGAATACCAAGGTCCTTGAGGGCCCAAGAAACCTTGCTGACTTGCTTTAGTAGGTCTCCATAGGTCAATGAGAAGCCAGCTTCAGCGTCATCTGACTCGTAGATGATTGCGACCTTCTTGGGATCCTTAAGGGCATGACGATCGACGCAGTTGAAGCAAGCATTGAGCTTTCCGCCCTGGAACCAGGAGACATTGCCCTCGGCTAGAGTTCCGTTTCGGACGGTGTGGAAGTCGGATTCCCAGGTCAGGAGATCCCGTGCCAGATCTCCCCAGAACTTTTCAGGTTCCTCAATAGAGGCTTTGTGCATCCGACGATACTCCTCCAAACCTACGTCGTTGCTGTCAGATTCTTGCAAGGCCCAATAAAGTAGTGTCGTACTCACCGCCAATATGAGGCTTGCTGGGATGGTCTTTGTTGCACAGCTGTCAGCATCACTGAATCGCTCATATGCAGCGTAGTTTTGTCACAAACTTTGGAGCATGTTGTCAGGAAGATCTATCTCAATGGGTCAGCATGAGTACAAGACGGGGGGACAAAGGGGGTAGAGCATAGACATACAAACGTCTCCAGACTCGGTGCTTCCGGCCGGAGCCGAGACGGGATTCAAGACCTCACCCATAATAGAGTGTGGACTTTATTGATCTAAACGGGATATCGAATACCGCTGATAAGGGGAAAATAACCACCGAGCGCCTCAGAGTGCGGTGTTTAATAGCTGGCGGTGACAATCGGAGCCGGCTGAAAGCAGAAAAGGGGACAATCTGACTGATTAGGTCATCCTCACCGACAATTCCATCCAGGGCTTGTCATGGTCTGACCTCAGACATAAATCCATGTCAGTTTCATGTACAGTAGGTACTCCGTACACACAGGGCAAACCGGCAATCAGAGAGACACAAGTTCCTAATACGGTATTATCCTCAATTTATGGATCCTCGAGCCATTGAACTACTACCGAATTGGCAATAGCGCCAGGTGAGAGCCGTTAAAAGCCGGCCGAATCTCCCGAGACTGAGACAGCCACCGCCTGAGCCCCCTGCGTTAGCAATTTGCGGCCAACAGACTAGGATAAGAGCGGCATTGTCCTCTAATGTCACAGGAAATTTCCCATGTGGCGGTCTCAGTTCGAGGGGCGACGTGTGCTACCCAGTGAGGAAACACGGCTGTGGTGATAAAACGAGATTGTGCAAGAGGGGAGGCTGGTTTAACCTGATGTGTCCACTCCGCGATCGGCGAGAGAATCGTCTCACCAACCCTAGACCTTCCCGATTCCTCTCTATCAACGAAGTATCTCTCCAACGAAAAGGCCATGAAAGAGCGAGCCTTCAAACGGCAACCTCGTACTTGATCCAAAATCAGTGGTTTACATCAAGATCTGCACCCTTCTTGACCATGTTCCAGTACCTCTCGGCACTTCTCTGTCTCAATGCACGACCTCAACGCATTAGGGGAAAGATGGTCAGATTGTGGGCCAGGCCTGCAAAGGCGCCAAGAATGAAGGCATTCTGATAACCCAAGTTGACAACCCACGGAGTAACGCCTGGGTTCAAGTTAACATGGCCATCCTACTCTGAACCGAGGAATTATCTTACCCACAACCAATACCAAAAGACATGGTGTTGCGAATGATTATAGCTGTGGCCAATGCCTCGCTAACTAAATCACGGTAGCAGTTAATACAGGAGGCAATAGACATTTAGGATCCTGGGCTCATAGTGAAAGATATGACTCCCATCGCGAAGACGATGGCGAACCAGTGCACCTCATGATGTGCACCGACACCGAACAGGATGCATCCGAATTGGATAAGAATTAGCGAGGGGAGGAACAGCCAGAGGCGATGCTCAGCTTCCATGAACCCCTGGTTGCAGCGTGCCATTTTGACAATGAAGCGATCACCAAAGATTCCAGTGTAAATGCAACTGCTCAGAGATTAGAGTCCTACACAACCATGCTGCACCAAGCCAACTCACGCAAGTGTGGTCCCCACCAAGGGAGTAATGAATGTCAGGCCGAGTTGAGAAGTAGACATGTTGTATGGTCGGTTGGACAAGATCATGGATTCGGTTGCGTTGAGTACCGACAGCCACACGATGTTGCAACCGTAGATGAAGCCGGCGTAAACGATAATCGGAAACGAGAGAAGCTTGATAGGTCGTCCGATCAACCTTGCGAGCTTGTTCTTGCCCTGTAGATTCTTATGCTCGACAGGCTTGAGCCGAGCCAACCGGTCTTCTTCTTGAACTCCGGACCTGTAGGATCGCGGGGCGGTGCGACGTAGACAAGGTGACGATAGCCGGGTCCTGATCCTGGTCATGATCCAGCTTACGACCGGCATCATGCTTGTTTTGGAGTTCAGACGGGGCCTCGGTCTCTGGGGCTGGCAGGGGCTGTCCTTCAATGTGGTTGCTGGCCATGTACTTTGATCGGTTGAATTTGGTCTCTTCCATAAAGAATAAGATGGCAACGAGTAGGACGGCACAGAAGATGGCGCACCAATAGAATACTGTTAGAAACCCAAGCTGCGTCACTACGCCCATTGCACTTACAAATACCCATTCGAATCCTTGCCCGTCGTTAATGAACCGCATGATAAGAGGAGCGATACCCTTACTGTAGCCGAGCGCAAGAGCGTAGAGGGCAATGAACTTGCCTCTCTCTCATGGGTGAAGAACTAGGTGTTAAGGATAAACTTGGAAGGCTAAATGTTAATTTTCGAGGGATACATACCACATCAGAAACTGTGATTTCTGCTAGAGACTCCATTGGTGCTCCAAAGATGCCCTGCAAGATCTTGGTTGCAATCCACTCCCCGTTTGAACTGACATGAGGCTGCCATATCATGAATCCCTAGGTCAGTTAGGAACTATACCTCAAACATTGAAAACAGAGGAACTTACCAGGGTTCCGGCCGTGGTCAAGAGGTAGACTGGTCTCTTTCCATATTGAACCGCAATCGCCTGCCAGAAGATGCATCCCTAGTCGAAGAATAAGAACTAATGTAATGTCAGATATTCAATTTCATTCTCCAAAACGGTCGGAAACTCTTATTCCCGCACCATGTAGCCAGTACCGGAGTTGAGATCATTGTAAATCAACCCGGCCGCACCGGAGGGGGGGGGGTGAGTGTGGAGTACAGCACAGAGGAACAGATGCCGATGATCAACACATACCTGGCCATCAATTAGTAACCATTGGAAAAGGGTTCACAAGAAGTGACTTACAATGCCATGCAGAAAGCGGAGAGGTACTTTCTCCTTTTTGTCCAGTTGAGCGGGTCATCGGGGTGGGACGAAGGAGCCGGCACGAGAACAGTGTCGTGTTCCGCACCACTGGCGTGCTGCGGGGATAGATTCCCCGTCGAGTCGACGAGGTGGACCGTTTCAGGAATTGCTTCGATCTGGTCCGTCACGTCGGCACTCTGTGGAGTTGACGTAGTCATTGTGGCTTCTCAATAGACACGACAGTGGGTGGGGAGGCGAATCAGGATGTGGCATGTAGGTTGTTGGGGTCTGGGCTGGTTGAGCATGCAGATGCAGACGGAATGTTGTCCAATTTATACCTGTTTCGAGGACTTGGAGGCGAGGTGAGCTCCTCCTCGCTTCAAACTTTGGATAAAACCGGCCTCAATAGAAGTGTCACGTCCCAGAGTGAGTTTCCCCGTCTCTAGTTTCTGCTTCCTCTGCTGTTGACGCCAATCTTCACTCCACAAACGGAGCTTGTCATACGAAGACTGAGTCAAGCGAACTCTTCTGTTACCCCCGGGCACAATCCGGTTCCCCAGAGTCCGCCAATTGTGGGGGCGGAGAAAGGATTTGGCATGGGGAAGGGCCACAGGGAAAAGGAAGGTTCAACGATTTGGAACAAGAGGATAGGATGGACACGGCTAACCATCTGCTCACGCTGGCTAATGATAAGGGCTTGGCACAGGAGGGAGAGAATCATCAGGGCCAGCGCATAAGAGGAAATTAGACGAATGGTTGCCTGCTTTAGTCACAGGAAGAATGAGACACTCTTCCCTGATGCCTGTAATTCTCTTCGACAACAGGATTCGCTCGTTTCTCCTCACCAAGCGGCGGGCTGTGCTTATCAATCCCCCTGTCCAACCACGATCGACATGATTACCTTGAACATTGACATGATTTCCTCTTGGGGAAATTATAGAGCCGGGATGACAGTCAGTGCCGATTTGCTTGTTGTGTTCTTATCCTAAAGATTCTATAAGGAGCTACTGTTTACCGGCTCGCTCACTCTTTGATAGCAAGGTTCATCCAAGAGTAAACAGCCTAGGCCAAACCTGCGATAGAAATCACTCTCAACCTCACCTTCCCTTGGTCCCATACCTCGTCTGAAGCACCCAGAATGACTACTGGAGAATACCCCGTGGGTCCCAGGCTCCGAATCGAGGAGGAAGAGATCACTGGATATGTCGACCCATGGGTGGTATCCCCTGGCGAGTTGGCAGACGTCAAGGTGAGTACGCTCGGTTGGCTCCTTTTGCAAGGTACTGTTGCTTAGTTACTGCATGATCTAGATATCCTCCACACGTCCAAAGCTCAAGTATCAGTTAGTGAGACTTCTGCAAGGGCCTGACATCCCCCATGACCCCGAACCAGCAAAAGAGGTTGTGGAGCATGGTCCGAAGGGGGAGCTTGAAGGACGTTTCCAGGCATCCCACCCCGGCTCGTATGGCAGAGTCAATGCGTGGACAAGAGAACCGCTCCTAGACAAGGCCGAGGGTATTGATATCGAGTTCTACGCGCAGCCTTGGATGCTGAACGGGCCTCACCCTCAAGCGATCCTGTCGAACCTCGATGCGAGCAAGGGTGCGGGTTTCTGCGTACTTTTCGACACAGAGAACAACTTCGTACTCTGGATTGGCACCGCAAAGGGAGTTGAGACAAAGAAGGTGACGTCCGCTGCACGCCAGCAACGCTGGCTTCATGTTCGTGTCGCCATCCAGGGCAGAGAGGTGAACATCAAAATCTCTCATCTTGCTGAAGCAAACGAGATAGCCCTTCAAGCCACCACTCTGCAAACAACTCTCTCAGAAGCAGCCCAGCTTGAATCCAGACGCCCGCTCTTCTTTGCCGCAACCCTCGCCGCCAACCTAACGACGGCTTCAGAATATCCAGTGCATTTCTTCAATGGGAGAATCGACAGTCCTCGGTTCTGAGCGCTTGGAAGGAAGTCTTGGGACATTGCCAAGTATGACTTCTCCGCTGGTATCGACACTGACGAGGTCTTTGATGTGTCGGGCTGTAGGCTTGATGGTGTTCTCGTCAATGCACCAACACGCGCGGTTCGTGGGCATGACTATGACAACAAACTCATTGGTGTTCCTTGGAGGAATACTACATACGGTTTCGGTGCGATACACTTCCACGACCGATCTCGATAACGCTGCATGGGACACAGACTTTCGATTCGCAGTCCCCTTTGATCTCCGTTCCGGTGCCTATGCAATCGAGGTGCAGGACACAGAGTCTGAGCTCAAAGACTCGATCGTCTTCTTCATTCGGCCCAAAGAGGTCAGGCCGCAAGCCAAGGTTGCTTTTGTCTTTTCCACCTTTACGTTCCTTGCCTATGGAAATGAGCATATGCGCGACGAGACCAAGTCGATTCACATATCCTTCCCCGAGGGTGTCCAGTTGATGGCGTCGGACAACTACTACAAGATGCTGAGGCGCCATGATCTTGGACTTTCCATCTATGATCTGCATAGCGACGGTTCGGGTGTTGTGTACAGCACATGCAAGCGCCCGCTTCTGAATATGCGACCTGACTATGTCCACTGGGGTTTCCAGCGACCTCGTGAGTTTTCAGCAGCCTTGTTCATGGTTGGGTTTTTGGAGAAGCTTCTGGGAGATGGGTATGATGTTCTTACGGATTACGATCTTCATCTCCGAGGAGCTGCTGCTCTTGCCCCCTATGATGTGGCAATTTCTGGTTCTCATCCAGAGTATCCATTTATGGAATCTCTCGACGCCTATGAGGGTCATGTCCGTAAAGGTGGTTCCTTGATATATGCTGGAGGAAACGGTTTCTACGTAAGTGAATATTGGGCCTTCGGGTAGTATTCAGCAAGACTGTTGTAACATCCGAGCTAACCTGGAGACCTAGTGGAGGTCTGTGACTGATCCGAAGCGACCTTAAAGAATGGAAGTTCGTCGAGCTGATGTTTGAGCACGAACCCACGAGCTCCCGGCTGGCGAGCGCTACCATTCTTTGAATGGACAACTCGGAGAGACATGATGACCACTTCATGCTCTTCAATGAAAAGCTGATATTCCCCATGATTGGAACCCTGGGGTCTTCACCAGCGCTGGGGAGAAGCGACATTGTATACTACGAGACAAACGGAGGCGGCGCCGTCTTTAGCGTTGGGTCCATCAACTGGAACAACTCGCTTGATTGGGATGGTTACCAGAATCATGTCGCACGAATCACTGAGAATGTCCTACGCGAATTCTTGTCGCGTGGGAAGAAGGTCTGTTTCTCGTAGCTTGGTCTAGACGAAAGCGAAGCTCTTGGGAGGAATCATAGTGATGAATGATACATCAGCATTTCCGAAATTGTGGGCCTATTGATGTTAGAATGCTGATTTAATATTTGACCTGAATCCTCGTGACGGTTATGATTCCGTCATGGGAAGCCCCAAGCCACGTTTCAACTGCTTCGCCAATCACGAAAGCGGTGCTCAGCCCAGTTGGCCACGACCAACGGACAACAGAATAAAACGGGCGGCACATCTCAACCCGTGGTTTCCACTCGCAGCCATCCGCATTCATCAAGGCCCTGATAAACCTGAGCACGGCGAGGCCAGAGACCATCTCGTTGATCCAAACTCCTGATTGGCACCAAGGTGTTTGCGCATATCGCTCCAGACCTCTAAAGCTGCCTATATCTTGGCTGTATTCGTAGCAGGTTGGTTCTTACTTGTCTATACCAAAAGAATCGATTGATAAGCTAACCAATACCACAGCAATGTCTCTGAAACTTCACAAAGCAGCGAGTAGGGGACAGATACCACGGATTGAGAAGATTATTGAGGAGGGACTCCTTGATGTCAACTGTGTCGATGAAAATGGCTCAACCCCACTTCACTGGGCAGTGTTAGAAGGTCGTCGAAATGCGGCTGAGCTGCTCCTCAGCTATGGCGCCGACGTGAACGGAGAGGATGAGGATGGGTGGACTCCGCTTCACTCGGCAGCATCGGAGGGCCATCGAAGCTCGGCAGGCCTGCTGCTTTTTCATGGGGCAAACATTGATGCCGCAAATAACGCAGGCCGTACACCACTCCACCTTGCGGCATCGGAGGGCCAAGAGGGTGTAGCTGGCCTGCTCCTACATCGGGGGGCCGACATTGAGGCTACAGACAATCAAGGCTTAACACCTCTACACTGGGCGGCATCGGAAGGCCAAACCAATGTGGCCGTTTTGCTCCTTGACAAAGGAGCAGATACGGAATCGGGACAGTCGGAAAGCCCACTTCACCTTGCAGCACGAGACGGCAAATACGACATGGTAAATCTGCTCCTTGACCACGGGGCTGATATTGGAGCAGAGGATGGGAACGGGCAAACTCCGCTACACTATGTACAACACCTGAAAGTCGCGAAGCTGCTATTGAAAAGGGGTGCTGATGTAAACCTGGCTGACGGTGATGGAGTGACGCCTCTTCATGAAGCAGTAGCTCGGGCCCATATAGAGGTGGCCAGGGTGCTCATTACTCAAGGCGCGAACATCGAAGCAACGAACAATGACGGCTCAACTCCACTTCATGACGCGGTAGCAGCGGGATGTTACAAAGAAGCCAACTTCCTCCTGAGCCGAGGGGCAAATCGTGAAGTAGTCGACAATGAAGGAAATACCCCGTTTCAGCAGCAACGAATGGATGGTTGAGGCAAATCAGACTAGCTCTTGACACTTTGACAGGGTGACGTCGAAGCGGAAGAATGGCTTGACAGTATGCAACCGGGAATTCTAGCCTTGCTATGGATACGGTGGTGTCCACTGCTTTGTAACTTGAAGAAAGCTGATTGTTGTACTGAATCACTCTTGTTCGTTGGTTTAGGGTTATCAGAATGCTTTGGCTGTGCTTCAATGGCCTACGCATTTTGTGCTATGTTCCTAAATTGACAAAAGGAAAACAGGAATAACTAGGAGAAGCTAGCTAGATGATCCTTACTCAGGATCTGGAGAGTTAAATCCGGCTCTTCCCATCTAACCACGGACAAGTGACGAAATCCAAGCCCTCCCGGAGCCACTCATCCTTTGTCGAAGCGTTAAAGTCGAATCCATGGTCACCTGGACGTATTACCACATGGACCTTGGTCTCTGGATCTTTCCTCTGTAGTAGATCAACCAATTTCCTCGTACCCTCAATTGGCACAGCAGTATCATCCTCACCATGAAGTAAGAAGAGTGGTGGTAGAAGAGGCTTTCCTGCCCCTTGTCGTACCAAGCCCGAATCGATGCGCTTGAGCACAAACAACTCAGGGTCTCTGCCAAACAATTCCAAGAACCGTCCGTTTTGAACTACCGCCATAGCAGAGTCAAGGCGCGAGGGGGGGTCTGCCTCTGTGATGGGCTTGCTCTTGAACTTGGCGGAGAGAAAGTCGTCGACCACACCGTTCGGAAAGTTTGACACGCCAACGATCGGTTTTTGGTAACATTTTGTATAGTGGGATGAGTGCATGTCTATCATGGGATAGAGTGTAATTATGGCATTTGGACGCGTGAAGCCGGACAAGACAGATTGCAATGCCAAGTATCCTCCTGGGATCCCGAAAGACCAGCCAGTCAGTCTATTAGCCAAATCTCGAAGAGTCAAAGGGATTCTCAAGGCCTTACCTACGCTTTCGCCCACTAGTAGAGTCTGAGATAGATTCATTCTAAGGTTGGGTCGTCCGATTGACAAAAGGTGACGCTGAGGACCAGTTGATTGCATCCAGGCCCAAAAACTTGCCATGTCGTCTATGGCATCTCTCCCCTTTACCTCAGGAAGGAGTCGATAGTTGGGACTGACGATGATTGCATCGTGTTCCTCTGCAAAATCGAGGATCCATTTTGAGAACCAAGCAGGGAAGAGGCCTGACCCCGTGATCTTGGACTCAGGTCAGTCACAAATACGCATACGCAGTAGCTAGAATACGTACCAGAAACCCGCCATGTATTCTTACAATCACAGGGTGGGCGTTGATGTCGTCTCTCTTGATTCGCTTTGGGATTAGGATATCTGCTGCAATGGTGGTCCCGACAGAATCAAAATACGCCCGGGTGATGTCGAAAGAGTTGAAGATGCTAGGAGGCACACTATGCAGAACGTCAACTAGCGCCCTGAATTGAGCGTCACGGTCTTTGTCATGGGCCATTGGTTATGTTACGACGCTGCTTGTCCAGGAAATCATGCCAACAGGTGCGAGATATCAGGAGGAATTAAAGTGGAAATGGGAGGGTAGTTTGTCCTTTCTTATACGGGATAGATAGGCACACAAGCCTCTCGGTTTCATTGATACCCCGCTTCATGTCGTATTTCCTAAAGAAGCTAAGTGTTGACTTGTGCTAATGTGTCTATACTTATGGCACGAGGACTCGAACGTATTGTTAATTATTAATCCTTCTCGACGAATTAAGTGATTGGTTAGATATGTTCAATTTAGTTTTAACGAATTCAAAAGTATTTGAGAACAGTCTATCCAAACTAACAAATTCACAACAGGTAAGCTGTCAGTACCAGAAGTATCTAGCCAACCATCACGTAATGCCAGTAAGATTCTCTTTCAAAGGGCTATTTTAGTTGAGCACCTCCTAGGTTTGTATGTATTTCTCAAAACCTCAGGGGGGCTGTAGGCCAAGCTCTGTATCAATGACTGACAAAGCATGCGTTGGTAACTGCCTCACGTAGAACACGGTCATTTCAACATTCGTACAGTATTTTCATCATCTAACTAATCAGATGAATGAACAGAGAACCCAATGTGTATCCATACCCCCTCCCTTCTAAGAACTGTTAAACTCTGCCAGTCTCTTCACCCAACGCCTTGTAGATCTCCGTCTCGACACGATCTGAACATTCAAGCACAAACCGGTCTGCCATCTACTCTTAGCGAATGAAGCTTCTCTCATCTGCCAATAACTTACCGCCGTACGGGAGAATCTGACTAGCGATAATGCCACCGATATTGTTCGCTCGATCGGCGAACCAGAAGAGATTCGCCAACCCTTCCCAAGATGCTGTACCAGCAGCTCGACCAGTGTCTGTTGGCAAGTGGCTGATTGAGAATGATAGTCCCCAGCCCTCTGTGTGATCATCTGGCATCGGAAACAGAGGTGTTGGGTTGGCTAGTTCGGGTTTTGCGACTGGAACACAAGAGTTGCTGTACCGTGGCTTATCGGCAATCTGGTCTTTGAACATATCTGTTGTGATGAAGGTTCAGGAAGAGGAAAATAGGAACAAAGGGGCGATGAGAAAACCAGGAATACCTTCAATAGTTGAAGCCTCCAGCAGCCGCGCCCCGGTTTGGGCATCAACTCCGTCATTCAACAGAAGAGAAATCAACCCTAAATAGCCGTCAGCTAGAGTCTTCACTTGTACGGTAAACTGACTTCTAAACTCCACTGGCTTGCCAAAGCATCCGTGTCCTCCAGCGCAGGGGACCTTTTCACCATCCTGAGCCAGTAACGGACGTCGATATAGGTGATCCGTGTGTGCCAATTTCCCACTCGAAGACCTTCGGTTCATGTATGCCAGATTTGAATTTGCCCCGGATGATGGATGGAAAGTCACACTCTGCATGTTCAGAGGCTGAAAGATGTTTTCCCGAAAGTAGTTTTCAAGCGATTTGCTTGTCACTCGCTCGATGACAACGCCGACCCAATCCATTGAGATTCCATATTGGAAAACTTCGCCTGGATGATTAACGAGGGGTGGTTGACTCTCTCGACTGCCTCGCCTGAGAAGTCATCGGCCCCAACTGGTCGACCAAACTCCGCTAGTTTTTCGTCCTCGAAGGCGTATCCGAAACCAGCTTCTGTTATCAGCAAGTCCAGTTCTCAAGCATGCATCGATAATCTTACCCGTGTGGTTGAGAAGCATTCGCAAGGTTATTCGCCGAATCTTGTCAACAAGCTCAAGTTTGCCGTCGGCGGTACGCGCCAAGACCTTCACGTCTCTCAGCTCAGGACAGATACTTTCCAATTGATCCGAGTCGTCTAGTTGAAGCAGGCCTTTCTCGACGAGCTGCATACAAGCAACAGAGGTCGCCAACTTGGTGAACGACGCAACCCAGAATATGCTATCTGGAGACATCGGCTCGGTGGCCCATATTCCTCTCGTGCCACTATGATGTTGGAAGATTGGAGTACCATCGCGTCTGAATGCAGAGTAGACGAGGCCAGGGATTTTGCGCTCTGCTCCCCCGGCAGTGTACTCATCGATGATGCCGCGAAGGCTTGCCTGGAGTTGTGGAGACAAGGTTGAGGACATGATGAGTATGCTTCCAGCCAAGGAATCTGCCAACAAAGAATTAACAAGGAACACAGGGGTTCAGCTCTGGGACGGATCAAGCTGTCCGAGATGGTCTTATCCCGTGGCCATGTCTCTATCCTACAACCGATAGCTCTTTGACTGGATCCAAGTTGCCGAGTTGAGCCTATTACCTGCCTAGCGGAGCAAACTACCACAAGTAGGCAAAATACGTACCTCGAAGATGATAACGGCAGTGAGTTCTAGCGGTTGCTCAAAAGAAGAGTTTGGAGAGGCGCGGGGTTTTGTTGCCCAACAATGTGGAGAGTGGTTTATTACCTAATGCGGAAGATTGCACCATCGAGGCCAACACAGTGACAGGTCTGGTTCCCACACGATCTTGCCAATAAAACTTGGACTGCAGCAGTCATTTCGAATCTTGGATAGCATATCAGTGGATCCTTCTTTTTACTGTCGCTATGACTTCCTCTGTTCGATATCAATTTCTCCCCGGCCCAGTCGGGCAGATGCTGCGCTCCTCATCCCTCGCAACCACAGCAGCTGTTCCGTTATCAGGAACGTTGCTCATCACTACTGGCCATGTTGGAGTGAATCTCGATACTGGAGAACTCGTCACCAGCTCCATAGAGGACGAGTTCAATGCAGTGCTTAACTGCCTCGACGCTGCATTGCGGAACGGTGGAGTGACCAGGGGTCTGGCTTCAGCCCACAAGATAGTTGCGTACTTCACTCATGCCGAATATGAAGCAATCATGCTGGGCATCTTTCGGCAACGCTATCCTGGACATACTCCGACTTGGACATCTGTGGTAGTCGCCGCCCTTGTCAACCCTGGAATGCATGTGGAGGTCCAGGCTGAGGGACTCGCCACCGAGTAGATCGAACCGGACAGATGGACGAGGCAAAGGACCCGGGGAAACGCAAATACATTGGGCTTGGGCGGTAATGATACTAGCACAAAGGGATCGAGTTATGTCGTTAGTCCGGGCTGAAACCAAGGGCGGAAGGGCATGTGCACGCGGCGACATTGCGTTCGAGGTCTGACTCCTTCAATGTCTTGTGCTACATACAAATTACATGGTGGTCTCTTTCATTGTGTTAGAATAACTTGGCCAAAAGGTCGCCCTTGTCAATTCATTCGATGCCTAATACAGTATATAAATCTCTGATTGCTCCTAGGATCGATCAGGCATATTCCGATACGGGTTGTTAGGATCGGCCAGCTCCTCTTCAACCGACTGAATCGTCTTAACCACCTTGGCAGGGGCACCCAGGGCTACCGAGTAGGGAGGTAGGCTCTTAGTGACCACGGCCCCGGCACCAACTGTGCATCCTCGCCCAATGGTAACCCCGGGCAGGATTGTGACGTTGCCACCGATCCAGCAGTCATCCTCGATTCTTACAGTTTTGCCATTGACTATTAGAGAACCTAATCAGGATCAGGGAGAATAGAGTAAAATTAGATAGAGCTTAATCAAGCTTCCTAACGTTTCGCTACGAGTACGCTCTTCTCAGTTGAAAGTCATAATAAGTCAATTGAGTGGCTGAAACCCCCAAATGGTGTTTCCCCCGAGTCGAAGAGCCGAGGTGCCGGCTCACTTGTCAATCAACTTTGGCCTGTGACTTTACGCTCAGGGCTTCTTCATACTTCTCCTTGATACCTTTGCCTTATACTCTGCCTTTAAGTCCAATTTGTGTCCCGACTAAGAGCCAAGAGTACTTCAGATTTAGGTAGTCACTACAGCGTGTTCTTGCTTCTGCTGTCACATTGCCCCAATACACCATTCGAGAGGAGAATTCTTATGAAACAGGATAAGGTAGGATTGCTCTAACTAGTATGAGGGATTGGTAGCGTGCATGGTGGCAAATCTTGAACCTGACATGATTCGGCTGCCCCCAAAGCCGAGTTTCCCCAGTTAGGAAATACCAGCTGGCCCACAAAGTGCGATTGAATGAGTAGATTTTTAGTACCTAAGCTAGATGAGGCACCGGGGACGTTGCTACACCGGGAAATAAGGATCTGAGTGCCATGACATATGTGTTGTGGAGCGGCGAGTCCCGAGCAACGAGTTTGAACGTTCACTGGAGGCAATGTAGCAAAGTGCCACAACTTCTCATAATAAGTATGGCGAATGACCCTGAGTTTCTTCATTATACCGGGTCAATCTCTGCTATGGGAGAGGATTACCCACGAGTACAGCTGAACCATGTCTCTCCCTGCTCAGGACAGCATCGTTATCGTGGGGTGAGTCAACTTGCAAAACGAACGCGAGTCCGAGATGTGGTACTGAGCTTCTAATAGTGCAGGAATCATAGGACTTGACGTTGCCCTGGTCCTAGCGGAAAGAGGCTATGGACAGTCCATCACCGTCGTTACCGAGCATTTGCCTGGTGACACAGCATCGACTTACACGTCTCCATGGTTAGTTGGCCATTTCAGGGCGCTTAGCAATTACCCAATCGCTCAACTTTTCTGAAGGGCAGGTTGCAATTTCTCGGCTATCTCAGGCACGGATTCCAACGCATTGAAGTGGGATCGATGGGGTTACTTCCATCTGAGGAAACTCGCCTCCGAACGGCCCGAGACATTCGTCCAAAGAACACCATCGACCGAGTTCTGGGATGAGAACGTCCCTCATGACAAAATCAAGACCATGTCTGAGTATCTTGAGGATGTAGGATCGAAGATTGAACCTTTTATACGTAGCACCGCTGATCAAGCGTAGTTCCGAGTAATCCCAACAGAACAGCTGCCCAAGGGTGTGAAATTTGGGCCTTCTTTCACAACTCTCATTATAAATGCGCCTAAGCATCTCCTCTACCTATCTAATAGGCTAAGGGAGGACTATGGCGTCCGCTTTATTCGACAGAAGCTTCCAAGTATAGACGCGGCGTTCTCCAGCCCGTCTACTCAGGTTGTTTTTAACTGTGTTGGAAATGCGGCCAAATCTCTGCCTAGCGTCAAGGATACCAAATGTTATCCAACCCGGGGACAGGTTCTCTTAACGCTTGCACCGGAAGTTCGGACGAACATAATGAGGCACGGGATAGATTATGGGACTTATGTGATCCCACGACCATACTCAAATGGCCATGTGATTCTTGGAGGTTACATGCAGAAGGGTGTTGGGTAACTACTTCCAGGGTATTAGCCTCATCTTATGCTAACCAGCACGTATTAGGGACGGATCTACTTACTCCTATGAGACAGAGTCTATCCTAGATCGTACCAAGGATCTGAGTGTTGAAGTGAGGGAGAATGCCCCAGAGGTCATCGTTGCATTCTCTGGCTTGCGACCCTCGCGCGATGGTGGTACGAGAATTGAAAGGCAGGACATCACGGTGGCTGGCCAGAAGTGTACAATTGTTCACAATTATGGAGCGGGGGGAACGGGTTTCCAGGCCGGCTATGGAATGGCGTTGGATGCTGTCAACGCTGCAGAAGATTTGTTACCTAGAGTTGAGAGAGGGATTTGTGCGAAACTGTGAGGTTGGTTGGATCTATATCGAAATGGTATCTATCTAATTGAGAATACAACTACCCAATTCTATAGGAAATTGCTAATTTTTTCTATTGAGTTTGTGCCCAGTAAGAGACTTGATACGGATCTGTGTTGGGAGTAGCCCTCCCTTTCACTTGTTGTAGCTAGTTAAGGCAACAACTGAATACATGGAGAGGACACATGGCAATAAAAAAAAACATAGTACCATCGGGATAAATTGATAAAGAAACTTTTCCTAATTTGATGAACGAACTGTCCTATGAAAAGGACCTGTCTGAATACTAGTACGCTACGAAAAAAAAAACACCAAATGCATAGCTATCAATCTTGCCCACTCTCAAGCCCGTAGAACGTTGCCGTGACCAAAGACTGCTGCCTGCTGAAAGAAATAGACAAGCACAAGTTCTCCCGCGTTGCTGAGGTACGCTTGCGCCA
The DNA here is from genome assembly GCA_013623725.1 of Fusarium robinianum. Taxonomy (NCBI): domain Eukaryota; kingdom Fungi; phylum Ascomycota; class Sordariomycetes; order Hypocreales; family Nectriaceae; genus Fusarium; species Fusarium robinianum. The sequence goes on along the minus strand of JABFFI010000002.1, from coordinate 160,971 downwards.
GAATCTAGGTTGAGCCGTTGGCATCTGGAAGCAGAAGATAGCCTGGGCATCTTCAAGTGGAACGAACCACATCTCCGATTCCACCTCATACCATTTCTGTCCGTCGCCCCCCCACGCAAGTTTCTTGCGCTGGTCGAAAAACGCCGATGATTCCTCCCCAGTCCCCCAGCGCATCCATTCTAGTCGGGGATCCCACGTGTAGTCGAAGTGGAATCGATGTCGTCGAGGTCCGTGTCGGTTGTCATTCAGTACGGTGGTAGTATAGGAATCTTGCGCCAGACTGGACACAGCCATGTTGAGCCTGTACCAGCTTTCAATGGCATGCGTCTGTCTGTCGTCTTCACTGGGTGCTAGGCCGAGACAAACCTCCTGAACGGTAGAGGAGAGACACTGTAGCGCCTGTCCCTCAACTTCATCTACTGCCCCGTGTGTTTCTGTGAGCATGCGAACCTTTTCCTGAAGGATGTCACTGACTTCTTCGGGTCCATGATATCCACGAACATTGACGTGGACGAACATATCATCAAAGATCCTAGTAACGATTGACTCCATGTTGCTCTTGGCGCAACGGTCTTGAAGCAGATAAGGACCAGATCGATCCAATTGCTCGCCCCTGCTTGTGAATGCCAGATGTTCATCATCGTGACGCTGCAGCAGCCGGCGGAGAAAAGCTGGGGGGCAGTGGGCCATCATAGCAATTTCCACTGCATTCTGGGGGGTTTTGTTGGGAAGCTTGGCTCTTAGAGGCATATCTGGCCACTCCTCCCACTGGAGTTCAAAGTGCTCCTGATGGAGGTCAATGATGGCACCTCGATCACACAAGAACTCGACGATGCGGACAAGGCCGTTCATCTCTTTCTTGGTATCACACCACTTCATTGTTACCGTGATGTGGTCGATGATCGGGCGCATCGGCCCGCCGAGATAGTGATTCTCGACTGGCGCGAGATCGGAGGCGGAGAGAGCCTCGATATCAGCACCCCTGTCGAGCAGCCACTGTAGAGCCGCTTCGCAGGCATCAGGCGTGATAATGCCCCTGTGCATACCTTCTAGCACCTGAAGCAAGCATGCCTTGGTCTTCTTCTCGCTTGTTCGGCGTTGAACAGGGAACCGCTCGTTGATGGCGGAGGGGTTGGAGGCGAAGTATTTCTCCATCTCGGGGACATCGCCGGATTCTAGGGCGGGCCTGCTGAAAGGGGCTTCCGTTTCTTTGGCAGTCGGTTGCAATGACAAAAGAAGACATTTTTGCTGATTCGTGTCAAGTTGGGTCGAATTTGGTTTGTTTGTGTTGTCTAGTGCTGGTTGCGTTGAGTGTGTGTGATGTTGTGATGTTGCAATGTTACGATGCTGTGATGATCCTGTGATGCTGTGATGTTGTGATGAAAGATTCCAATCCTGGATTCTCTGGTCAATATATACCCAAAATCTGGGCCCTCATGGCTGTTCAGAGTAGACACGTCTTGTCATTATCCATTCAATCTCCCTCTTGTTCACTGAAGCAATTACGCTGTTCCCTGGCCATCTACTTCGTCCCCGACGGAAGGGTCGTTCTAGCCAGGCCGCTCGTGTTGACCATTGTGCCTTGGGACGAGGTTTAGTAACTACCAAGAACAATCTGATTGTGCCAGTCGAACTATCAATACCGGACAAGAGTTAATGGAGGGGGTAAAAACATAGAAGAAATACATTTTTGTACCTCTACAAGGCTACGTTACGCGCAAAAACGTGGCTCAATGATGCCAAAGATGCAGGGCTTCATGTTGAGTCCTTTCGACCAGTCACTGCCGGGTAACAAAGAATCCAGGCAAAGGGAGGGCCCATCATCATAACAACCCTTGCCTTGAGCAACGAAAATTCTCACGCTTGTGGGTAGAGGAGGTTGGGAAATTGAGGAAGGGCCTGAGGCCGAAAAGAAGAAAATTAGACAAAGCCCCACAGCAATCTCTCTATAAAAGATCTCTTTTTGTTCCCAAGTTTTACTGGTTTTTTTTCTTTCTTCATTATGTCGACAATACTTCAGTAAGCGCACCTACCCATGGCCCTGCCACTACTCCCTCATGGTCTGCTAACGCCTTGATAGGAGAATCATTTCTATAGTATTCGACCTTCTCTTGGTTCCCTAAAAGAGCCACAGATCCCACCCTGGTTGATGAATGCAATACTCGACACTCTAGAGTGAAAACCCCGGTCCTCTCGCCCCATCCGAAAGGATGGCGGTAGCTGTTTTAGATGGCTGCTGTATAGAGAGTGTCCCGCAAGGGAAGCTCTTGATGATCTCAACCCCAGTTCTGGTCTTGCCTTCGGGCGCGGTGCTGGGGTGGGTGTCGATGTACGTCTGACAGGCACAAGCACCGCATTGTGTGTTGGAATCTGTTTCTGTGAGAGGTTTGCTGGGAATGCGATGCCAAGCTGGATGCATGCTCGTGAAGGGCGTCTTTGCATGGGAGCCGAGGCCTGCGCTTCATCCGCAAATGAAGGATTCAGTTGTGGCCTGCGTACCTCTGTCGCAAGTGAGCAAGAGATGCCCTCGCGCTCTTGCACAGTGGCATGGCTGTGACTGTGTTTCACATCTAGGCAGCCGTAGTTGTAGTGTTCAAGATAAAACGATACCCAATGAATTGTTGGTTACGGAGTGTTTGCAAGTATGTCGGCATTTGGTTTCCTATCCGCCAGCCGACGGGTGTTAATGTAGGCGGTCTGTGTTGATAGCCTGTCCCCTGATGGAAGTAGCGACCTCTGCCAGTGATTACCTCCGATAATAGTGATGAGACACTGCTCTGTGTCATAAGTTGCGATTGTAACCGATGGTGTCGGGCGGGATTCGTACAAACTTTTGAGGTTGCGTCTAAGAGGAACAGCCTTAAAAGCCCTGCTTCTGCGTAGTAAATGGTCTGGCAGTGCGACTGGGTGAGCGTCAAATTGCTACTGAACAGAACAGGGAATACGAATGGAGACGAGTGCGGGTGATGGAGTTGATTCGAGTGTTGGAAGGAGAGAGGAGCCTCCAAAAACTGTGGCTTAAAATATCTGTCTTTCCAACCTACGCAATGCTAAACTGGCTATGTACGTTTCTCAATATTCCCTCGTTCGTCTCAAACCTAAGCCTGCCCTGTGATAATTGCGGCAGCCTGTTCAGCTAGAGCGTAGACTGGGGCCTGAATATGGGCACTGAGAGGCACAGGGATCACGGAAGCATCAACAACTCGAAGCCCCTCGACTCCGAGAACGCGGAATTCTGCGTCCACCACCTTGCCCATGGAGCAAGTTCCCGAAGGATGCCATGTAGTAGAGCTCGCCGAGGCCAGCCTCTCGTCGAGCTCCTCGTCACTGGTTTCCAGGGTTACGGCATCAAGACCCAGGCCTTCCGGCACCGACTCCCCAGCAATGAACTGTGAGAATTTGGAACCCAACATGAACTGGGTGAGGTTTCGAAGACCCTCGCGGAACACATACTTATCCACCTCGGTAGAGAGGAAGTTGAACGCAACTTGAAGAAAGAATGAATTAGTTACCGAATGTTATGCCAGTTTGGGGAAATTAAGGAGGCTTACTCTTGGGGCTGTCTTCGGGGTTGGCTGAGCGCAAGGATACTGTGCCTCGCGATGTTGGTAGGAAGCTGACAATAGCAGTCGTCATGTGTTCGGCATCAAACTTGACACCACCGAAAGGAACCTTCGCATAGAGCACAATGTTCTCGATGAAAGTGCGGGTTTTGCTGAGGAAGGGATGCACCGATGCATCGGGTTCAGCACCCTCATCCTTCGCGATGGCCTCAGCAAGACCCTCTTTTGCAACAGTTCTGGAGATAATCCAGTCCATGGGTACTCCCTCAGCGTATTGCGGCTGTGCGAAGAGAGGATTGGGAGATCCAAGAGTATATCCTGCGGAAGGATCACGCAAACGCCAATGTTGGAAGAAGGACATGTGCTCCGTCAAGCCCTTGCCAACCTCTGGGAGATCGACGACAGGCTCAATTCCAACCTCCTCCAGCTCAGCAGGCGAGCCAATACCTGAAAGGAGGAGAAGCTGGGGAGAACGGAAGGTTCCAGCAGAAGCGATGACATTGGTTGACGAGACGACAGTGCCATCGTCCAGCTCAACGCCAGTCGCTCTCGGGGTTCCGTCACTGTTGTCCAAGATAATTCTCTTGACAAGAGTGTTGAAACGGATTTCAACTCCGTCCAAGGGATACTCACCGGCAGCCCATGAGCGCTTGCCGTTGTTTCTCGCCTGGCAAATGTATGCGCGGCCAAGGTTCTCGCCGGCATTCTGATCCAAGTCGGGAAGGGCAGTGACGCCCAACTCCTCCCACGCTTCAGCAGCATGGTCACTCAGTGGGAACGTGCGATTAGTCGATTCGGCAGATACGATGTGGATCGGGCCGCCTTGACCATGATGCTCGGGGTTCTTATCGTCGAACCAATGCTCGGCCTTCTTGAACCAAGGCAGCTGGCCATTGTAGCTGTAACGCTCATCGCCGACAAGAGCAGCCCACTCATCGTACTCTGTAGCGCACCCGCGAGTCCAACCACCTGTCGAGGGTTAGTCGCGTCTTGTTATGCATAAGGATTGGACGTACCAGAGTTGATGGAACCGCCGCCACCCAATCCTTTGCCGGCGTTGACAGGGATGGTGCGATTGAGGTATCCGGGGATGGGCTCTGAGTGGTACTTCCAGTCCAACTCTCCACCCAGGTTCAAGGTCTGCGGGTTGAGGGTGTCGGGTCGTGTGCGGGTATCTTGTCCCGCCTCAATGAGAAGAACCTTGGCAGCATCATCATATTGCTTGATGCGGCTAGCAAGGACGCAGCCGGCCAGGCCACCGCCGGCGATGATGTAGTCATATGTAACAGAGCTCATGATTATCGACCGTAGACCGAGTACTGAAGAAGGAAGTGTGTTGAATGTGGTGTGCAGAGGGATGAGAGCGAAGAAAGGCCGTAAAGTAGCTGTGGCGAACCATTCCTAGATGTGATCCTTGATAGAAGGGGATACGGAATCCACACCAACCACCGGCATGGTGCCATTCTACGCCCCTCGTCACCTACAGGGAGCCAGGGACCATGGGGCTGGGGTAGGCTACAGAGAACACCTTCCTCTGCAGGAACAGCAACTCGTCTAGCACCCCCTGCATACGGTTCGATACCGAGCCAACATGGTGTTGCACAGGCAACTCGCTAAACGCGCTGGAAAGGAACTGAAAACATGCCACCAAGAGCGATTGATAGCATCGGTTGGTGACTCTCTCTCCAGCACGTGGAAAATGCCCTGGGTTTCACCATTCCCCCCCTGGGGACGTGCCATGCCTGCTTGTCCGTTGGGGTGAAGCCCTCAGCCGATCCTCGGAAGACGAACGATGCGTTCGACGCAATGGCGTCTTTGCTCTATGCCAGTACCAACACTCCGGCACCGGGACGCGCCCCGAAACATTCTGAACCAAGGTTGTGGGTTTGATACCAATGCCATGGATTTCTTCCGGCCTCATCAAGAACCAACAACCACCAAGTGGTCTGATGCTCATGATAGGCCAGGCAAGGCTGTTTCATGATTCGACTGTGCCAAACGGTGTGATCAGGTAGTGGCACTGTCCCTGGTCGAGACTCAAATCTACGACGAAGATGAGATCTAGCTCCGACTAGCCAAGCAGGCTTTAAATGAAAAAGGTATAGATAGATCAAGACTATTGCAGAACATATGAAGATTTCTTAACCCCAAGAAGAGGAGAGCAGGAGCCTTTCTTCCAGAGTGGCATCATTCACCCTGGCCATCCCAAAAGGTACCTTGCTTGGCGCCTCAGAAGACCCCTGATGACAAGAACCGCAGCAGCAGATAATGATGCAAGGCGAAGGGGAAATGCGGGTTCTGGGTTTCAAGTCCCGCAAACACCGCCGTAAATCGCTACCAGGGGCTATTTCCGTCCTGGAAATACGGCAAGGGGAGCCGATGAAAAGAAGATGAAGACCGGTTCCCGCCTCCACCCCAGCAGTTGGATGGATTCCTCGATGACTTCCTGTTTTGACCGCCGTCCCTTCGAGCCGCGATGGCCTCCGACATGGAAAAGTTAACGACAGCGACTGTCCCGCTCTCTTCAAGGAGAGATGTTCACCAAGCTCTACAGACGGTCATTATTTTTAGCGTTCTGATTGCGGTCTGGTCCGCTCTCCGCCTTTACGCGAGACGAGTGCGGTATACGCCGTTGAACGTCGAAGATGCTTTATTCTATGTCTCCGTGGTATGAAAGATGCATTTCCAAACAGCACATTTGCGGTATTCGGGATGCATTCGCTCACAACTCTCTCAGGCTGCCTTCTACGGCTTAGTGGTGGCATTCTTCTTGCGCAAGTCTCCATCCAATCAACCCCAGAAAACCTTCAGAATACTAACAGATGAGAACAGTACTATATCTCGGTGGTGTAGGCTATCACATGAGACAACTGAGCAAGCATCACATCGCAAGACTCACTCAGGTAGGTTACCGATGGGCAACTTGGACAACCCTTTGGAAAGCGTCGCTTTGCTAACCACAATGATCTCCACGCTAGACCATGCTGGCCATACAAGGTTTGTACGGTCTTTCGATGTGCACAAGCAAATGGAGCATCTTATGGATGCTCAAGCGCGTCTTTGCAGTCCGTTTGTTTTGGGTGAGTGCCCCTCCGCTTCGTTTCCAGAAATGCTGACGCTGAAATTTGAGGTAGATTGCTACTTGGATAATCATTGTTATCCAGGCGGCCTGGATGATCATGACACTTCTTATCGGTTTATTGGTTTGTCGTCCAATTCAAAAGAACTGGGATCCGACCGCCAAAGGCACCTGTGGAGACCAGATTGCAGCATATACTGCCGTCAGCATTGTCAATGTTATCGTAGACATATGCATGTGCATTCTACCATTCCCAATCATCTTCGGCTTGCAGGTCAAAAGGCCATATAAGCTAGCACTCCTTGGAATTTTCAGTATTGGCATTGTGTAAGTTGTTGACCTACATCTCCCTCCCCAAATTGCCTACTTGTGCTTTCTGACCATGGCGTAGCTCGGTTATATTTGCTGTTTTGAGACTTCTTTCGCTCAGAAAGATCGACTTCGAAGATTTTTCCTACACTGTACCTCAAGTCATCACTTGGACTTACGCAGAAGTTGGTGTCGTGATTCTCGTCGCTTGTTCCTCCCTTCTCCGACCCATCTTCGACAAGGCCTTCAGAAGATTCTTATCCAGAACCGGAAGCTCAAATCAGTATGGGCCTTCACACGAGTCGCGAAACTTCCACAGCTCTGCGAGCATACAACCGAAGATGAACAACAAGATAAGAAACGGATTTGTGACGGTAGGAGAGTCAGAAGAGAGTTTAGAATTGGGAGATCTCAGGTCTGAGGGCCGTATACAGGCACAGGCAACAGCCGGAAGAGATCCAAGAACAATGAATTCAGGTCCCCGGGCTGGATCCTCGGGCAAGGATTTCGTAGCGGGAATCATGGTGGAGAATGAGGTCTCACAGACCGTCAAGTTAGTATAATGTGTTCTAGACAGGCCCAGGAAAGGCGTGTATCCAAAAGGTCATAATTCAAAACGTTCCACATGCGCCTTTGACTATCCAGGCATCTTTAGTACCTATACAATAACCTATGACAAACAACCAACAGCCGTTATTACTAGGATATAAACCAAAGTGAACTAAGTCAGCATAAATGTTGAATGAGTACTCTGTCATTCGTGTTCTGCTTGCCCTTCCCTACCTCATACCACTCGCGTAGTTCCATTCTCTAAGCCAGAGCAACAACTATGCATCCTTGTAGGAGACAGCGCTCTATAACTAGCTGTACAACATCCGGATACGTAATACTACAAGTAATGTAAGTTTAACAGCAGATCGAATCAGCGGAGAGCGGCACCCGGGGTGGCTCCATGTAAAGTGGCATTGAAGATAGTCGATTCTATATTTGTTATTGAGTTTTCTTTCAACTCTGTGTCGTCATAAATGACCCGCAAGTCTTGCTATGATTTATCGTCACGCGTATTCAGCCAACGTTCAAATTCTCGACAGTTCCATCCCTTCCGAGGCTGCCTTCTTATGTTGATCGGAAGAGTGCTCTTGATACAAAGGTGGAGGAGCCTGGTACTCGCCGGGCGACTGGTACGCATTCGAGGGCTGTGGCACGCCCGTGTACTCATGTTCGGACTCTGACATTGTGGAAAGTTGCAGACGGTAGTATGCTCGCACGACCACCAAGAGTATCACGACATAGATAAAGCTATCGGTGTTGATGTTAGGGTCCATCTGAGGGGTGCGAGCAGTTTTCAAGTCGTACCTGTAGACAACAGCTCCGATCCAGCTTGCTGAGATCATGCCACACTGCACCAGTTCCGGCCCGAGGTGATGACACTTCAAAAGTGCCAGAGGCACCAGGAGTGGAACGTATCTTGACTGGAAACCGAGGCAGACCGCCCAACCGACCAACATAATGAGCAGGGAGGGGACGAGAAAGAAAATCATAAAGTTGGCCAAACGAAGGCCATTTTCGTGATTATTTCCTCGCTTTGCTTTCCCCAAGCGAGCCATGAGCACGACGGTGATGACAATATGAGAGACAAGACCATATGCCGCCTAGCTGAGTTAGCAAATCGATATAGCCATAGTTTTACGGCGAAACAATCATCCTACCAATGAAATCATAACCCGCTGAATGATGCCGCCAGGGGACGGAAAGTCGATGACGGTTTCTTGTACGATCTGGCGATCATCGGTTGATCCGGCGCCGATTAGTGCCAGAATACAGATAACCAGCATGCCAATGTCAACAATAACTAGGGCAACGAAAATGCCCAGCAGCTTGCGAGCAGCCCATATTATTGGTCTCGTGTCGTAATGCGTATACTCGGACATTTTGCAATGATGTATAAGGGGATCAACACCACAAAGGCTGGCAATAAAGGCACTGTTCGTGTCTCAACTCATCCAGACATAAACCCGGGTCTGGCTTGATATACCCTTCACTATGGAGTACAAGTATCCATAATTCAGCAGGACACAGACTATGGAGTACGTAAAATGCAAGAGCCAACTTGACAGGGCCGCTGCTGTGATGGTGTTTGAGCCAACAGGGCGTCGCCGTTGAACCATGTGCTCAATCTAGGGACTCAGCCTCAAGCGGAAGTTGCATGCCAAGGCAATCGAAAGCCAATAGATTTACGCGCTAAGAACGCCAGGGCAGATTGAAGCGGCAGACATTCCGCATTGCGGCAAAGGCCTCGGCTACCCGGGAGGAATCCTTCGCGTTGTCCTAACGATGTGATTGATCCCAATTGATGCACTCGATGCTCAGAGAATGAGTGGGAATTGAAAGATTGAAAACTCGCCGTTATCGTAAAAGTGCTCATCGATCCTTATACATAGTAGAAATAAGGATATCCCAATTACCTCTGTCCCGACGCAGCTCACCACAAGTGGGCGTCTTATGCCACCTGGGCAACTAGGGCATTAAATTCTTCCTCCGTGTGTTCCTCGAAAGTCCGGAAACGCTCTTGCAAAACATTCTCGCCGTTGCGGAAGCGCTGAATCGCCAACTTCCCACCCGACAAACGCTTCGTTTCGAAAAGGTCCTCTATGTCCACCAGCGACGGCACCACCGTTGTTCGGAACTGGTATGGGACACCACTAGTTTTGATGAGCGTGATGCTGGATTCCAGAATTTTTGGGTTGACCCTCTTTCCAGCCACAGTCTTGTACTTCTCCAATGCACATTTGATATCCATGGCCACGAAGTCAACAAGCTTCTCAGCGAACACGCGGCGCAAGACGTCGGGCGAGGTTCCGTTTGTATCGAGTTTGATATTCACTCCCGCGTTTTTGAGAACGCGCAGGAACGGAAGCAAACCCTTGTGAATGGTTGGCTCGCCCCCAGAGATAACGAGAGTCTTGTGCTTTGTGGAAGTGATATGGCGGAAGACGTCCAGGCTTGTCCAATCGTCACGCTCGCCACGCACGAGTGGTCCGTTGTGGCACCATGGGCACGATAGGTTGCAACGGGAGGTGAACATGATTGCTGCTTGAATCTTCCCGGGGTAGTCGCTGAGAGTTGTCTTGATGTAGCCAGCTACCGGAAGGTCCTTGATCTTAGATACCTGATGTTCAAGATCTTGAAGTCTCGGTTCATCCCTTGGGGCCAAGCTATATCGGTAGGTTTTCCGGGCCGTGAACTCGACGGCTTTGCCTTTGTTCCAGTCGCGTGTAGGGCGAAAGTAGCCGACGATCCGCGAGTACACCAGGCACTCTTCACCACAAACCGAACATTGTGGCTGTTCGCCTTCAAGGTAACCATGTGTCTGGCAGATGCTGAAAGTGGGCGTTAAGGTCAAGTACGGGACACGGAAGCGGGCTGTGAGTGTTTTGATCAAGTCGCGAGCCAACGTCCAGTGCGGCAAGCGCTCGCCCAGGAACGCATGGAATACAGTCCCTCCTGTGTATGAACACTGAAGCTCTTCTTGGTGGCCTAGAGCCTCGAATAGGTCTTCCGTGGTGTCCACAGGCAGCATAGTGGAGTTGGTGTAGAAGGTCGGGATTTGGCGATCCGGGAAGAGCTTCTGGTCTTCTCTTGCGAACTTGTAGCATGTGCTTTCTGCGGGACTTGCTTCCAGGTTGTAGAGATTGCTGGTCTCATTCTGGAACTCCTGAAGTCGATCCTTAATGAAGTCCAAGGTTTCAAGAGCAAATCCTCTGTGCTCAAGGATGCCCTCGCCGAACAGCGCAGCTATCGCTTCATGCATGCCGTTGACCCCGATAGTGCTGAAGTGGTTTGTCCAGTGCGATCCCGTCCGATGTTTAGTTGCCGAGAGGTAATGGGCTGCATAGGGATACAGAGCTGCATTCTCGTCCACCAATTTCCGTTTAATCTCAAGAGAGTCTTTTGCCACCCGGAGGGCGTCTGAGAGTTGTGCGAAGAACGCTTCCTTCTTACCGTTGGATCGGTAGGCGAGATTGGGGAGGTTTATTGTGACCACACCAATTGAACCAGTTAAGGGACTTGCACCGTACTGGCCACCGACTCTGCAGTGAAGTTTGCTGAGGTCTAGGCGGAGACGACAACACATTGAGCGAAAGTCCTCCGGATCTAGGTCGCTGTTGACGAAGTTGGCGAAATATGGTACACCATATTTAGCGGTCATTTCCCATATGGATTTCCAGCGTGGAGATTCCCAATCAATCCCCTCGAAGATGTTATATGTCGGGATGGGGAAGGAAAAAATGTTGCCGTTGCCATCTCCTTGCATCATGACTTCGGCGAAGGCCTTGTTGATCATGTCCATTTCTTCCTGGAAGTCACTGTAGATCCATGAGGGGTGCATCTCGCCGCCGATTATGACGGACTGGTCCCCAAGACGTTTCGGGCAGACCAGGTCTAGGGAGATGTTGGTGAAAGGTGCCTGGAATCCGCTTCGAGTGGGCACATTGAGCGAGTAGACAAAGCTCTGTACACTCTTAAAGGCGTCGAGGTATGTCAGATTTTCGCTTCGAATAAAAGGGGCGAGGTAGGTATCAAAGCTCGATAGTGCCTGGGCGCCGGCGAGCTCGCCCTGTAGGGTGAAAAGAAAGTTGACAATTTGGTTGAGGGCAGTGTTCAGCCGCTTTGGTGGGCGGCATTGAATCTTGTTCTCAACACCGCCAAATCCCTGAAGAAGAATATCTTCGATGCTCCATCCTGAGCAATAGGCACTGAGGAACCCGAGGTCGTGGATATGAATGCGATTCTGATTCACAGCCTCCCGGATTTCCTTGGTATATATAGTCTCGAGCCAGTACTGGGAGATGATGTGAGTCGAGACATACTGCATGAGTCCCTGATGGGAGTAGGTCGAGTTTGCATTCTCAGCAGTCTTCCAGGTTCCTTTGGCTAGGTAATCGTCGACAAGGCGAGTTGTAGAGGATGTGACTGTTGTCATGTTGGAGTTGCTGTGTCGTCGCTGTAGGTAGGGCGGATGGTTGATAATGACTAACCTGCTGTCGAGGTTCACAAAAACAAACCGCCTGACATTTTCCTTCTATCGATATATCTTATGTATTCCTACCTTGGTACGGAGTACCTGTCTTTGTTTACCATGCCGCACGTGTTTCGCCCCTAGGCTCATTCCCGGACTTCTCGCCTGATCGTGACGACAGGATTGGGCGGCACAGCCCTTCCAATGCCATCAGCCCTGGTCATCGTATAGTAATCTTCTTTCGAGAACACGTTTTTACGCGTTGACTGGGAGATTGGCTCGTCTGATGGGCCTTGGCCTCCGCCGCGAGTGAGACACGATTCCTCGTGACATTTGGTGCAATGGCGTGACGACGCATAAAGAGGCGGTCAAGAATCGTTCAATCTTTATCTTCCTGAGTATCTAGTTTCTGGGCATGGGTGCCCTTGTCCATTACAGCCGTATCAATATGCACCCAACAGATTATTTCTGTCTTTCCAATTGCCATCTTTAAGCATAAACTCCCAATGAACAGCTCCGTTTGAATACTCATTCTACTGATCATTGGATCCGAATTGTAGGACCTTATTTCACCTAACTGTTCCTGCCCTCTTGAGCAGCATTCTCCTATTCAAGGCCTGTCTTTCATAAAGAGACGGTCTTGCTAGTATATGTTAGTTGGAATGAAAGTGCTATCAAGTTGGACGAGCAATTGATGGCAGTGTTCCATTGCTTGGTGGTCTCTAATGTATCTGATCTGATGACTTTTACTGCTGGCTATGCTTCATACCATGGAGAGAGGCTGATAGTACTACTGAAGTGTACTCACTTTATGGCCTGGAAGACTTCTCTGTCTCTGAGTTCTGTGATTCCTGCGCGACTCTTTGTGCCTTTTTGTCCTCATATACCTTTCTTATCACCCGTCGAATGATGTCCACAGCATGAAAGCGAAAATTTGCCTCCGCTGTCGCCAGCAGCATTTTAACTTGATCCGGTTTCCAAACCAGGTTGTAGGATGTGGAGAATGATGCTCTCTAAATCCTCTAGATCAGTTTTGAAAAGGCAGGGAATCGTTTTCGCCACACTCACCATGGGATCAAATCCCGGATTCACCTTGCTTGGCAAGAGTGGAAGATATATAATGTAAATATCTTCCCCATTCTGCCGTCTGCCCCGGAATACTCTGGCATATCGGTCCACGTATCTCGATTCTAGTTCTGAGGCATAGGTCTTGATATTCCGAGTGTCCAGGCTGGGGTTGTCGTCAGACTGAAATGATGATGTTTCATCTTCCAGTTGGATTTGGAGATCCCCCGCAAAGTGGTGTAAACGCTGGATCGCGGCCGCTGTGTGCACATCCGATGAGGCGTCGAAGGACAGAAAGACATTGGCACCGCGTTCTTGTCGTGCCAGTATATGATTTGGAAGGTTGTTCGACATCCCGCTGTCCATCAGCCTGATGCGCCCTTGAGCTTCCCAGAGGCCGTCTGTGGCTAGACGACCCGTAGGAGAAACCGCGCTGCAGACTGCCGTTCTATCTAGAAGAGTGTTTGCGTCTTTGCACAGACTTCTAGGCCGCTCAGAGGTCGAGGCCCGGAAACATGGTGGTGGTTCAAGGCCATAAAACGGATTCGGATCGTGTCCCGCCCGAATTGGATTCCCCCATAGCCGTTCCCATCGCTTCATTCCCAGGAATCGGTTAAGAAGAGACAATAGCCGTGACATGATGGACTCTTTTGGTAAAGTCGCCAATAATGCAGAAATGTAGCCAGTTAATGGGCCCGCAGGGGCACTTGTGCACTGCCCAAGTAGAAGGGAAAACGACTGTTCTGGCTGTCGATCGATCGAGTGGCCAGACACAAAAGTGCGGCCCCAAGACCAGGTCGGTATGTATCGGTTAAGGTCTGGACTTCCAGTCTCCAGAGGCGAAATCTCGAACCATTGGAAAAGCCGTTTGGGGCGAGGGGCTATGTTGTTCGTCGTGAGCTTCTTTGCCTCTTTGTTGGGCAAAGCTTCGCTGGAGGCTGAGCAGGCATCTGGCTTTGGCTTGTATGTGTAGCTCGGGACTCGCCTGACGGCTGTCAGAAGTGGCATCGGCTCAATTCCCTTGTCGATGCCCGAGCGACTCCAAACTTTGGACCACTGAAAAGTGGCCCTACTTAACCTCCCCTTGGGCTCTCGGGACAGGAGCTGATACGTGGTCGTCAATGTGGCGTAGAGGTCCATGATGCCAAGGCCGATGATGCTTGTCTGAGCTTTTCTGACCAGAGGCCCGATGAGGAAGTAGACGCCTCGCTTGCTCCGTGCTACCATGTCCAGGGCGCGGATGCTCATGGGATGGGCCCTTTCACTTGCAACAGTGAGGTGGTGCCGAACGAGCCTGGAGATGTCGTGACGAGCAATGGTGTAGTAGGCTGCTAGTGTCCAGCAACTCCCGCTCACTCCCGCTGTCCATGTGATGCAGTCCCATAGATGCAGCTCCTTCGCAGCTGCGATAAACCCTGTGAAGCCGTACATTGCTCTATAACCGCCGCCAGATCCGCCAAGTGCGATAAGTGGCACATCTCTTGGATCGACAGTCTCGTCCGGGGGTAGGTTGAGGAATTGATGCAATGAGTTATTGCCAAGGGAAGATATCCTCTGTCTCCGTAGCTGGATGAATGCTTGTTCTTCATGATGGAGAGATGACCCATGCCTCACTTTGGCATCCCACTCGAGTTCTGGGTATGTTTTGGTGTCGCTTTCATCACGCTTTAGGAGCAAATTGACTTGAGCCAAGTCTATTGCTCTCGAATACCATCTCTCAACTATGCGTGCGATCGGTGGTTGGGGAGGAGAGATGATTGAAGCCTGGGCATGAAGATCGCAGATTGCTTGTCCTGGAGAGGAGGGTATACGATGCAATTTTGGTCGTGTGGCCAAAATTCCCCGATGATATAAAGAAGACCTCGGGTCGTGAAGGTGAAGTCGTGAGGAAACCGGGGTCGCTTGAAATAGAGTGACCAGGGCACAAAGGAAATACGATTTGACATAGAGGTAGGCCGGGGATTGGCGGACTGAGGTCAGGATGACCATGTTGCCAACGCATATGAATCTGAGCCTGTATTGACAAAACTGAGATTTGAGTCAGTAGGGAAGAGAGGAGCCGGAGAGGATGACGATTTGTAAATGGAGAGCGGCTATTCGGCAACATTCGGAGCATAACTATTGGATTGTTGAGGCCAAAGCCGGTGCCTGTATAGCCCACGTGGGCGTGAATTAAGGGGCAAAAGGAATCGGCCTAATTAACCCGCAAAGCACTCTTAAGAAGCAGTATCTATGAGAAAAAAACAGAATTATTTAAAGATTAAATATTGAGATTATTAGTCCTATTTTTACTTCAGTACACTGTGGAGTCATGGTACAGACTGAAAAGGACTGGTGCGACTTGAGTCTTCAACCCAGCATTACTATAGATGTTAGTGACAAGCATAATCACTCGGAAAGGTCTCATTCAGCTTACCTTCCCATCCCCATTCCTCCATGATACTTAGCCAGTGAAACTTGCTTTTCACTGGATACTCTATGTGTTCGGATTGAGAGGCATTCGCTGAGGTGAGATCTGTCTGACCAGGGAATGCTGTAACCTCCCGAGCCTCACAGACGTGTTCGCATCCATCTCCATAACCATCACTGGTCAGTGGTTGACAACTTGACATTCCACCGAGATCTCCTTCCGAAGAAGAAAAGAATGTGCTAGTCACTTCGGCGCTGCAAGGCTTGCACGATTCGAACCGCTTGGAAAACCCGTCTCGTCTCCTCCAGACCTCCAATGTCAACTCAAGGCATCGTTCTACTATTCCAGAACCATTACCAGTCGACATGGATTGCCACCGATCACGAACCCAGCCCCTATCCTCAGCGTCTGTTGCCTCGCAACCCGCTACCATCAGAGGCAGGATGTGGAAGATAACTGCACGAGAGTTGAGCGGAACCGTGGCAATGAGAACGAGGACTTTCTGCGCTATATCCGAAATAGAGAAGCGACTAGGAAGCTCTGGTACTGCCTGGCCCAGAAGAAGGAGCGTGGCCCATTTGTATGCGTTCGCCGTTTGTACCAAGTCCGTGGAATTCGATGAGAGAGAATCGGGATCCGAGGATACTTCCAAGTTAACGGAAGGCACCCATTGCTCGATAGCGATCTTGAGGTCGACGGCACGGGAAACAGTCGCAGGGGAGTTGAGAACTGCTTGGGTTCTGCGGACACGACGGACTAGGTCGGCCACACGGCCAATCAAAGGGAATAATGTCCCAGCACATCCCATCAAAGGATCGATCTTCAGGCCAGAATCAGTGTTGGGAGGCACTAAGCTGCAATCAGCCATGAGATTGAAATCCAGGGCCTGAACATCATGGCACGTCAGACGTGTCAGGACATCCATGTATAGCCAGAGATTAGCAAGGAAGCCCAGGCAGAGGTTGCCTTCGAGTGGTGCGGATGCTAAGTTCCGGGACACAGCTTCTTGGAGCAGGCCTCTGGCTTTGTTGATTTGGTTGATGCCAGTGGATGACCTGGGATAGTACCAGGTTTGAGCGAGGCCCAAAGCCAGTGTTGCGACCAGTGCCACTTCAAGGCTCATGTTGCCCCCAGCTTCCACAGAAAGCTTCTCTATGCTGCTGTTTAGATGTCGAACACCTTCGGCACGAAGCTGGGGCAAGCTATTGGCCCCATTGAAGCATGTCATTGCGGCGATCGCGTGATAGAGTGCGGGATGTTCCTGAGCCAGTGGCCAGACAACCTTTCGCCAGGGGTTTCCGGCCAGGTCTTCCTTGATGCAAAGGACTTCGCATGTGCGATAGTCGAAAAGAAGGGCGATGCTTTCGGGGCTGTCGTCTGGAATCTCCGGCTGCCGATAGAATTTGAACACGCTCTGTCCGTCTGCCTCATGCGAGGATGTCATGACAAGGTCAAACCGCGAGGCCCATGTATCGTCGTCTTGGTCAATGGGATTCGGCTTTGATACAAGTGCCCCACTGAAATGGCATGCTGGCGTATCTTGAAAGAGGCTTGGGCCGGAAAGGAGGTTTGTTATGTCGAGGTCTTCGGTCTCGAGATCAAGGAATGGTGTCGACAGAGCCAGATAGCCGGTTTCTGTAGCCCCGGGGTATGTTGATAGAGGTGATAGTTGTTCTTTTGAACCACCCAGAGCATTAATGTCGAAAAAAAGCATGTCGAAGTCGACTGCTTGTTCCGATGGGCCGAAAGACATGTCGCAACTAGGTGGATTGGTTGCTTGAAAATTCTCGGCGTCGCTATTTAGGGCACCGGGGTTGTTGATGGCTTCTATTGGTCGAGGTTCGATAGTGGCAGGCGATGCAGAACTTGCGGAGGATGATTGGTTCATTAAGAGTCCGATCTTCTCAGATCTGGGGCCTCCACTAGGTTCTTGGGATTGATTCGGCTTTGACACACTCGTAGCATAAGGGGAATAATCTGAGTCCTTCCGCTTCATCGCAGAGTCTGCGTGCAGTCAGTCGCTCTGTGCTCACGAAACGTACTTCGTCTTCCTCACATACTCTCGCTTGTGACCACACTTGGCACCCTCTCAAACTTGAATATCAGCTCTTTGCGATAACCGCCGCAGGGAACCCGACGCCGCAGACACTGTGAGCAAGATGGTTTGAGTTCATCGCATTTCCTCCGCTTGGCCTTGCACGTCACGCACCCTACGACAAAGACCGTTAGCTTCTTGTGTGCCCTGGTCCCATGACCAATTCCTGGACAAGAAAGCAGAGACAGCAACTGAAAGGGAGAAGACCGAACCATCTCGACTCTTTTCGTGTTTGGCTTTTCTTGGCCCTTCCCTTCGAGACTGCTCGCGTGAAGTTGAGGCTTGGGGTAGTAATGGTCGGTGAGTGCTCGTTTCGACTGTTGTTGCTGTCACCCCAGAGACTGCATCTCTTCTCGCGGCTTGCGGGGCCGGAGAAGGCGGGGTTGTAACATCCATCTTGAACACAGTGTTGCCGCCAACAGGTGAAACGTGAATGGAAAGGAATTCCCTAAGGGTGGGAAAGAAGGATGAGTGAGTATCACCATTTATAGATATCGACGATGTGACTATTATGTCATCTTTCGGCTGGGTAAGTCAGGCTCCTCTTCTTTTTCTGGTCTAGTTTGCGGGAGGCTTGCAAACCTCGCAGTAGTCTCCTCGGCAGTCTCTCCAATGGTGCTCCTACACGTAACCAGGCCTCGGTGATGATGAGACAAAGGACTTATCTCGATATCCTAAAATGTAAATGACCGCATCTTTCTATCACCGGCTTGGAACCTTATCAACGACTGTGTAGGTGACTGGATAGAAGAACAGCCGCATAATCATTCATTCTTTTGTATCCCGATTGGCTAACAGACAGTGCAAGATAACGAGTGTACACGACTCCGCAGTAGGTTACCCCGACGAGTCCGAAATGCAACAGAAATGTCACGAGAGAGTTCATCCACGAAATTTCTATCCGCGCTGCACAGAATATCGCTATCTTACGCACGAGGTGGCGCCAGAACCTCACCCAAGCTTGACTCCAGAAGCGGTCGCGTCGACTTCTTCGACTCAAGCTTCTCCTTCTCGTACTGAGCTGCACACATCTCCAGAACTCGGCTTTGATAGTCTTGAGGTTACAGAGTTAGCATCTTGCTTATACTTCTTCTGGGTGCGGACATACACATGACACCATTCTCCTTGATCGGGTTCAGAATCCCTTCAGTGTAGATGCCAAGATTGAGGTTCTGTTGTGCCTTCTCGCAAAGCTCGATGTCTTCGAGGGCAACAGTACGTGCGAATGTGTAGTAGTCTTCAAACTCCTGGGAGTCGACGGGCGCGGCATGGTAATAGTCGAACTCCATCACCGCACTGCTAACCCCTTCAGATGGGCAGACACGCCAAGAAGTCATGCCTCCTCCGTAGATACTCAAGGTGGAGTTGGGAAACAAGTAGAGGAACAAACCATCATTGGGCTCACTCGGCCCTGCAAGATGCTGAGAGTAGTTGTGCTTGTTGACAACCCTGTACGTGGTGGGTTTGTATTTCTTGGCAAACTCCGGGTGAGCGTAGGCACAGTGAAGACATTCCTGGTAGCCATCAACCATGGTCTTCCAGTTGTAGTTCCCGACGTATTTGAGAGGTCGCCTGAGTGGGAGTTCAGTGAAGTCCACCTTTGCGATCAATTCTTCCAGGCCGGGATAGAACTTCTGGAAACTGACGGTCTCGTCAGACAAGGTCATAAACAACAACCCGCCAGCCGTCAAGTGGCTACGGATCTCCGAGCCCTGTCCCGTGTCAGTGCATGAAGTGGAGGCCTATTCCGAGACAGGGAGAGGGCAGTTGCATCATACATTATCCGCGAAGATCTTGATACTTCTCCAGTCGGGAGATAGGCGCCGGATGGTGTAATTGATCTGAATCAATTCCCCACTATAGTCTTGTCCGACGTCTGGCCATTTGGTGACTGCGCCCAGAAGAACCCAACTCTACTCAATGTGAGAAAAGTACCAAGGAGTGGGACTAAAGTGAGAAGCGAACCTTGAGGAAGATAGCTCGCCGCTCCAACCGGTATATGCCTTTGCTGGTATACCAAGAGGCGGGGAGGGTTGATTGGCAGGTGGTCATTGTTGTAGCCTAGAATGGAGTTGCTAATGATTCATATCGACACAGCCAAGTAAATGGTGTCCTGGTGTGAGATATAAATAATATTTCTTGAATACAAGTGATTGCATCCATCTACGAGACGGATCTCGATGCCCGCTGTGCCCGCCGTGCTCTGGTCTTACAAATCCGAATCAAGCGCCGGGAATCAGCAACGGCTCGGCACATAACTAGACATTCCAAACCGCTTTAGGATAAAAAGTCCCAAGCCATCGAGCCAATGGCGATGCTTGCATGGCATACCCCGCCGAAGGTCACGGCCTCTCCAATTCAGGAAAAGGAATCCCCTCGTGCCCATTGCTTTGGCCCCGTGTTTTGTTGTTTTTTTCCGACCACATGACGGGAGCCTCACCGCATCACCGGGGATCAAACTTCCGGGAAAGGTAAGGAAACCCATCCGTACTTTGTACGGTCTAAGGGATCGGCCTTCCATCTACAGCTATGGGCGGCAGGGAAGGGAGCAGACGCATCAAAGGCCTACCGGAACTTTCGAAGGGAACGGCTCGGTGTTCTGGTCCTTGGGTAATATAAAACGGGCTGTAAACATGAATAGTTCCTCAAAATGGTTCATCCCACTCTCATCCGCCCAGTACACATCTAGTTGTCGTTACTATGTTTGACTCTGTCGTCTTTTCTCCCGTTGTTTTCTTTGGCATTGTCTTCGCATTGGCAATATGTTTGACGGTGAACTTCTGGCTGTTCACAGATATCACCAAGCGCACACCACCAACTCCTACAGATGGGGAGGCGAAGAAGTGGCTGGAGCTCCCTCCAGGATGGTGGACTGATGCCACACGTTTCCAAATCGAGCGACGAGCTATCTTCAGTCAAGCAAGTCCCCTTTCCCACCGGAAAACGCATGAACTAACCCGAATAGACTTGGATTTGTGTGAGCCATCGCAGTCGTTTCGTGAATGCGGGCGACTATATCGCCCTCGAAATCGCTGGATTTAGGGTCTTGCTCATGCTAGGCAAAGACGGGGTTGTACGGACATTCCACAACATATGTCGCCATCGCGCTTTTCCAGTGGCCAAAAAAGCCTCTGGCACTGCAACAATTCTTGGATGTCGATACCATGGTTGGAGTTACGACACCAAGGGTCAGCTTACCAAGGCGCCGCACTTCGACGATGTTCCGGGCTTCAGCAAGGACCAGAACGCCCTTTTCCCGATCCACACAAAGATGGATAAGAACAGGTTCCTGCACATCAATCTGAGCGGGAAGAAAGAAGCAGGAGACAGCGAAGTGCCTGGAGCGAGATGGACCGGCAAACCCTTCAACTTTAAGCAGAACTCTTACTTTATTGACAGTTGGGAGCTCAAGGGCAAGTTCAATTGGAAAATACCAAGTAAGTATCAAAGTCCATTTTCCAACACGACAACTCCAAATGAACTGACTCGGCAAAAGTGCACGCCGGTGTTGAAATCCCTGAAGCTTTTGAGGGGGTTGGGCTACCTCCTATCGTCCGCGGTGAAGCCTTTGCACCCATGGCTCATCTCCGTTGTGGCCATTTCACCACCATCTATGCTGAGCGCGATAGCTCTTTCTGGTATCAACTCACATACTCTCCGGTTTCTGCTAACCAGACCACTGTACGATGCGACGTGTACTCCCTGAAAGGACCCGGTGTGGCCACAGCATTTCAAGGCGCTATCAGGGCGGGCTTACAAAGTCGAATTCAATCAAGAGTCGAGAAGCACGAGGCTGCCTATTCAAAGCTTCTCAACTCCGACTCTTACATGCCTGGCGGCGGTTGTATGTTCTTGTTCGGAGATTGCTCAGAGGTATCGCTGACATTCGTCTTTAGATGGCCAAGCAACGATCGCTGATTTGGTCAATGCCCATCTTACACATGAGCAAGTCGCGGGGGCAGAGATAAAGCCAGCTACGGTAGAACAATGCAAAAGTGCGATGTTTAAGCAGGCTGAAAGTAGTAAGTTGTATGTGCACTATTATAAGATAACAAGAGCTGACTTGATTCAATAGTATGCCTGGCAATGAAGTGCGAGAATGGCGACTTGGCATGGTAATGCATCTACGATAGTATACAGATTTGTTCTACGATACCTCCAGAGTTGTCTCAGCCACTCTATTGAAGTCTGAACATCGTTTGAGCTCTGAGCTGTTAGCATGGCTTACTAGAACCACATGGCCGAATACCGTGTTGGCAAAGGGAAAATGGTGTGAGGATTGGGACATGTATCTATCGTTCAGATAGCTGTAGACGCTATCAATAGACTCGACACTTCGTCTTCTCCTCACAATATAGTAATAACTCTCTCCTCTGCCCTAGTGAAATATTCAACTGGGAGTCTCCAGACCGGCGCAAGTCTCTCATACCCTCCAGGCACACTGCTCGATCTCCCAAGAACCAACCCAATCACATCCAAGCGCTTGCTATGAAGAAAACACACAATCGTCACATCCATATCGTAACAAACGTAACCCTTTTCTGCGTCACCATATCGGTCGGTCTCCTCTCCTGGTCCCGCTCGCTGGCATGTCTTGACCACTCTTCCATCCTCGAGCACGCCATCGGCCTCGTACAACCTGACATCAGGGACGACATAATGCCCCTTTTCTGCTTTTTCCCAGCTGCCAACGATGCTAGTATCCCACCTTTCAGCCATTTCTTCTGTCATCACGATGCGGGCCTCGATTACTGGCGCCCTCAGCGTGACAGCGCCAACCTTCACATCTCCGAATGGGCTCAAAGCAGATTTCGGTGTTGTCTCTGCCTTCACCACCGCTGCGTACACTTCTTTAATGGTGCTTGCCTCTTGAGGGTTCCAGTACACCGGTCCACCGATGCTAGCCCAGGACCATGAAGGGGCAATTTCCTCCGGGACCGGCGGTGGTGCCCCCCCGTCGCCAGGAAAGGTGTGCCATAGGAGGTCCCAGATCAGAGAACTCTCCCAAAGCCCGGCTAGATAGCAGTCGCCTGTGTCCTGGGCTTTGGACGCCGCGACCCCGGAGAGGGCTATGAGGCGATCTTTGCCAAAGGTCAGGTTTCGGTGGCTATAGTTGGTCACGTCATTGCGCCATTGCTTCCCCAGACGGATTTCCTCAGAAAGCCCTGAGAGTTCAACTTTCTCTACCGGTGTGGTGCCAAGCACTGGCCTAGGCACGGCATTCTCAGCTTCCACTCGTCGGTGCACTTGACAGTCCCAGATAACGGCACCGGGTGCGAAGTGAACAAGCCGCTTCGACAACAGCTGTTCCTGGAAACACCAAGCACGGGTATAAAGAGGTCCATCCCATGTATAGTTGAGCGCAGATTGGGACTCTGCCCAGTCTAGTGGCTCGTAGCTGTCTCGGGACCGAACCCTTTTCACAGGCAGAACCTTCCGACGTATGCGGAGCTGTTCCATCTGTCCACTCACTGTGAGTGGTAGGGTCCAAGTTCTCCAACTAGAATCCCTCGGGCCTAGGAATGGTGTGCTTGGCTGCGCGGATGACCCAGTCAGGATTGTGATGTATGCGTGCTTGTAAATGCTAGCCATTTGACCGGCTTGTTCCACCCAATCCTCTTCGCTGTCCTGTATGATGCACAAGGAGTCAATCCATATGTAGCGTAGGCCTAGTCGTCTGGTGACCTCTATCGCGTTCTTGAAAGTGTTGTCAAGATTGATCATATCAATGCAACTTTGCATCGCTTCTAGATTGCCTTTCAGTGTCCGGAGTGGGTGATCCTTGCCCCAGCAATGACTCAGCGCAGCATAGATTCCGGTATCCTGGGGGGTTGTCTCGATTATTTTGATGTGGTCCGAGTCTAACCCAATGTCCAGCAACCGCTTGGGAAGGCGGGTTGGGGTGTTGGATTGTTTACAAAGAGCGTGCTGGTCATTACACTCCTTGATACTGTGATGGATGAACTCCCATACGGCCAAGTCATCAGATCGATCGTTGCGATCTATAAAAGTACCACAGTCAGGTAGGAGTGTGGAGAAATCATCTTGATGGCCTACGATGGCTTCTTCACGGTCAGCATGAGACTATAATAACCCGCGCTGGTATAACATACTTTCTTCTTTGCATGTCCCTATCTCGAAGGAAAAGATATGGGGGCCGAGCTGGTCGTGGGAGTCGAATGTCCGAACAACGACAGGCTGCCCCTCTGTGAGAATCAGATCAATTTCCGGCTCCTCGCCCTCAGCAAGACGATAGTTGAATCCGGATTTCTCGTTGCTCGCATTGCTGGAATCCGCGGAAAACCTGCTCGCGGGTTTAGTCTCCCATGGCCACACAAGGGTGTGGTGATTTTCGTAACAACCATTCAGGAAAGTATCGCTGAAGTGCCGCTAGCAAGACAACACAGAAAGGACATGGCGGAATAGGGTTTGCATATCCTCTGGCAGTTTTCAGCACGGCCTTGACCTCAAGCTTGAGGTTGAGCCAGACTGCTCCGGAATTCAGTGCGTGTCGCTGCTCAGGACTAAGGTGCTCGAAGAAGCCGAGCGGTTTGTCGGAACTCTCAAAATGCCCGCGTGGGCTGAGATTATTGCAGGTTGGACATACGCCGCGAAGAGGTTTCGTGATGTAGGTATCAAAGATCCTGCCCACCGTGGCAGCAGTGTCAAGGGTTTTCCGCAAGAACGCCATTGCTGACATGAGAAAGGCAGTATGCTGGAGCGCGTTTGGAAATTATGTGGGAGACTTCGTGACGCTTAGGTAAGCTATAGAAGGGCGATGTCCTAAGAAAGCGCTGAAGGGAGCGCTACAGATCCCAAAACAACCACAGCCTTGTGCAGCGCTGGCGGTGTTGACAACACTCGGTCATCAGGATTAGCAACCCTAGCAGACGAGACTATCGCAACAAATAAGAACCTTCCAATGCCATATGTTCCTCAAAGACTCATCCCTCTTGTGAAAACTAGGAAAGGTAATTCTTTCTTGCTTGAAACACTAGCCTCGCTCCTCTCACACCTTTTGCTCGAGTCGCTCGATGTCGCCATCAAGCCTGTGAGGCCAGTTGGAGGACAAAAAGGGGACGGAAACCGGCCATTGAGTTTCCCATTTTCTGTATCTTCATTTCTAATGTCATTCTGTGGTATCGCTCCGGCTTGTCAACTCTGCCAACCAGTCACTTTTGAAACTCACTCTTGGGCTGGATCAATTCGCAGGAACCGAGTCTGCCAATGAACCTGAAGTGCGTCGCGGGGAAGGAAAACCTATTACGCAGCGGACCAATTATTCCCTTTTTTTTTCTCTTGTCTCCTAAATAATGTTCATATCCCAAAGGACATTAAATCGGTAGTCCGCCCATCGCGTCCAGGCAATCTTGGACAAATGACTTCGGCTTCACTCCCTGAGCTAGTGGCTTCAATGCTGTTCTGTAGCTCCTCTGGAGCGACGAGACCAATCCATGGCGGAGTCTGCAGCTGCTGCTTCTTCATCCAGTACACTTGTTGCGCAATTCCCTTGACTTGGGCCCCCAAGTGTTGTGCCGCGGGCCATATTTTGGAATACTTGGCGAGCCCACCGATGTTGAGACGGATGTTTTGACGGAGCTCATCATCGTCTTCGGGTACAAATGCAAGTGACCAGTTGCTAAGATGGATTGTAGATGACAGTGTCACCAGATAGGCGAAAAAGTGCGTATGTGACAGCAAAGAGACCCGGTGGGTAATTAACTTGCTAATCTCGTTGGCGGCACGAATGGTATGTTTGGTATGTTCGTTGAAGGAATCCATTGTCATGGCTGGTACGTTTGGAGCGCACGCCTTGATATAGTGAGTCGGTGAGGGATCCAACTGAGAGTATGGTTGATGCAGAAGGATAGATATCGCATGCATCATCATGAGCGCCTGGAACATCATTTCGTCCAGCTGACCGTCGCTGGTGTGCGCATCTTCCTTGGAAGAGGGCACCCGTGACCTCCAGTTTGTGAGGAGGTGTTCGATTCGGTCAAGACTCTGGGGCATTCGCTGAAACACGCCCAGGATGTGAGCACACTGGATACGATACGTAAAAGATGAGAACTTTTGGCCATCGTCAAACATGCCAATATGAGTTCGCGGGTGAAAGGCAGAGGGGATATGCTAGGTAGAGTCAAGATATGCACCAAAAAGGGGATAAGAAGCTGAACTTACACCTGAGAGGTATTGCCACTCTTCGCATGGTAGAGCAACTTCGGCAGGAACATCATAAAGAGTAAATCTTGTTGTTTGGTGAACCCCAGAAAGCATAGCGTCAACTATATAGAGCTCCCACCATGTCCTCCGCCAGCTTTCTTCCAGTGCCGGCATGCCTTGCCCGTTGGCTGATGCAAAGGAGCCAGTGTTGAGACCGATCTGCACTGAAGTATTTTGAACTTGGGTCATTAGCGATTTAACCTTACTCCTCTGGCGGTTTCCGTCGAGCCCAATAATGAGCAGCAACCCGGCCTGAACGAAGAACCCATCTTTCGTGGCACTGCCACAAGCCAGGTCGTAAGCATGGCCGAAGAGGGTCTCAGAAGCTCCCGGCTCTATAAATAGACAACCAAGCCACCGCATGGCGGCCAGGAGAGCCTCATGCGTGCGGTCTTTGACTAGGAGAGGGAGAAACTGTTTCGGCAACAGAAAGGGATGAGCTGGGTAGAAATGATGGTAGAACGAGTCAATGAATCGGTCTCTGGAGGAAAGCATTCGCGGGATAGGCAATCCGAATGCCATGTCCATAGAGTCTGTGCCATTACCGAATAGGCTCTGGAACATGAGGTTCGGGGAGCAGGTGGGATCAGAGGATCGAGATTCAAGTGGAGGGAAGGGGTAGATAGTCGAAATTGTCGGGGCATTAAGAGCTGTTGAGGGAGCAATGATGCTGGAGGAACTGGTTGCGAGGGTGTCTGCTGCTGAAGGTTCTTGAGGGCCCGGTGCAGCAGGGCGTTTGGGGTTCGCTGCGGCTGCTTGTCGACGCGGATCCTTATGGCCGCGACGGGAGGCGACATACAGACATTCGATTTGGGATGAGATACAGCGTGAACAAGGGCGCTGGCCATCGCACTTGAGGTGTTTACCGCGCTGAGGATTCAGACTTGGGTTAGCCACTGGCACCTCGTGTTTGACTATCTGAAAATCGAAACGACAAGGCAAGAATATTCTGGCAACACAAAGTACAAGTAAGAGCGGGCGTAAACTCACGCAAGCAGCACAAGCCGCGGGAACTGAAGGAAGGACCCTGCGAGTGTTGGGTGTAGTTCCAAGGCTCAACGGCCGCGGTGCTGTAGACTCGTCAAGAAAAGGTAAACTTGTGTCGAAGGATAAGTGTGTATCTGGATATGCTGAGATCAAGACCGGGCTTTCTTGGCTCTGAATGTGACTTGTGGTTGGGGTCTTGGCATAGAAAGGCCAGAGAGGATCCATTGCGAAACTGGCTGGAAGACGCGAAACTCGCACAGAATGTATAACTTCGGCGTTTCGTTTTTTTTCGACATACGGGATTACCAGAATATCCCCTTATCTCTTTTGAATTCCAAAAGAATGATATGCCACAGTAAGCAAAATGAAGACAGGAAACGGGGCTTGAAATCGACGGATAGTTATAGCCTGGGATGTCATTTGGTCAACCCTCAGCCAAGTGGGACATGACGGATCAGCGTTCCTCCGACATCTTTCAGCTGAATAGAATCCGTCCAGGGGCATCGGCGATCCCGAACAAGGAACATCCCTGTGTTGCGAAGGAACCGCTGTGGAATAATAATAGCCCGGGCCAATGCTTGGAAGAAGGGGGTTGGTTGCATGGACAGGGGGGGTTGGAGGTAGTTGCTATTCTGATAAGAACAAGCATCCTCGATGAGTTCTAATGCGAAGAAAACTTAAGAAATCAGCATCATCAGCGTTTCTCTAGTTGTTAGAGGTTTGTCTCTCTTTGTCTCAGAAGTCTGCATGGCCGGATTATACAACTACATCCAGGCAATTGTCCTTCCACTAAGTAATTCTCTTTCTTACTCATCACTATGAATCCACTTTGGTTCTGCAGTCACACCGAGGAGTCAGCATTTCGCAGTAAGACTGGATTCAAGGTCACAACTTACTGTAGCTATTTTCTTTCAAAGGGAATTCCCTAGGAATGAATTGGGCGATCACTCGCACCCAAGCACAGAGCGGCGATGGTTGGGGTTCCCAGCAGGCTGACCATCCTTGCGCAGCCGGCGCCTACCCTAGGGCTTGGGGGTGATGGAGGGCAGTCAAACAAGCGCCATCGGCTCCGCCATCTCTCACAAACTCCGATGACGCTGGAACAGTGAAAGGGAAATGGAGAGACTTTAGAAAAAAAGTAGCCTCGTGTTCAAAGTGCTGCTCTATAATGAACACCCCCGTGTTCCTTTCCCCATTAAGTTGTTCTGTGAAATAATTTGACCAGCATCAGTGATTTTCATTATCCTCGTGTTTATTTGATCCCGAGACTTGAGTATTCCAGTGAAAATACTGCAGAGGGCACTTTTGATCTATCTAACTTAATTAATCTTTACCATACGTTTGGAGCGAACTGTCTGTGAAGCCAGCATTTCTATACATGAAATAGCTGATCAGTCAGCGTCTCTCAAGTATCATGCAGCGTTACGACACTCTAGGTTTCCGCATTGATAGAAGTATTCTTCTATCCTTGCAGGCTGTTCTCCTCTCCACTCAAAGTGCTTTACGATTTAGCTAGCTGTTTCAGCTTATTGGCAGCGTTGTGCTCGTTGTCTGCTCTCGTAAACAACCCAGGCGCCCCTTGTAGGTTGCTTGATCACCCAAACCAGTGGTGAAAGAGTGCTGAGTCAATGTGTAATTTTCTTGTATAAATAGCCCTAGTCATGCTTTATATCCAGCGACTAAACTCCTGCAACACACTCTACATTCCGCAACACTACACAAACATCACAGACATCACCAGGATCCCACTCACGATAACCTACCAAACTCACAAAGACTTGCCAGTTACCGCAAGAATCAACTTCCTCAATCATCAAGATGTGTCGAGTCAAATGGAGCGGTAAGAAGTGCGAGGATTGCGGCAAAGTCGAAGATCTCCAAGCAGACACCCTGATACGTTGCAAGGAAGTCAAGGAACGCAAGGAGTGCACGGGTATTACCGAAGAGCACCGATATCAGAAATCTTTCTGCCTAGACTGCTACCAGGAGCAAGCCTGCAACGACAATACTTACTATACCTTTGGAGCTGACCCCTATTAGGATTTGTCGATAGTGCTAACTAGCTACGCTGTGGCTTGTCGGGCAAAACGAAAGGGCGGACAGGAGACGTGATGGACGATGAAAAGATTCGGATTACACTGCACGAATCATGGCGAGTGATAGGCTATGGAATAGATAGCTGAGCGAAACTGGGATGGAGGAAAGGGCATCCATTCCTAGCCTAGGTAGATAAAGAGGAAGATTGCGAATAGCATCGTTTAGCAAAAAGAAAACAAGGGTTGCCACATGACTTAATTGATTGTGATGAAACCCAAGTATGCGCGCTGCATTATGCCACAATATTTGGTGTGGTTTCGGAGCCACTTTGTCTTCTGTGATTTGCCTCGTGGAGCGAATAAGATCAATGATTGAGAGGGAAAGTATTGAGGCCGCGGAGTCTCACACCGGTGAACAAACTCTCTGTCCTTGAAGATATAAGAATAATAATCCGCCGTTCTTCCAACTGTCAATCACTCAACACTTGCAAAAGCAGTGGACGCGCAATTCATGCAGATATAGGAAGATATCTCGATGCAAGAAGATGCTCTTACGCCCGAGCCTGGAGAGTTAGACGATGCCTCCATATGGGCAGCATTGGGGTCTTTCAAGGTGTGTGTCTTCAATGATGAAGACACAGGTCGACAAAAAGAAGAATCTTAGCCCCCGGGGAGGATCGAACTCCCAATCTTAAGATTCCAGTCTAGTAGAAGTCTTACGCCTTAACCATTAGGCCACGGGGGCTGTTGAGTGGAAGACCCACTCTTTGATGACAGCCGAAGAGTTATGCGTATAGATATAGCTGGTGGCATGACAGCACGGCTTCTTTGTTCACCATCGAGATTTTTTATCTACTTCACTTCCCACCTGTTACAATTGCTGGGGTATCCTCAATCAAGCTGACACCCCCCAGCCTTGGTCATGCCTTGGAGAGAAAAGCTATTGCTCTTTTACGACGGCTTTCGCGCATGATCGATTGAACATACTGACATTTCGAGGGCAAAGGTCTCCGAAAACCCATGGGCTAAGGATACATTGTGACCCTGTGAGTCCGTTGAGTCGAGCTTGTGGTATTCGTGACTCTTCAAGTCAACCAACGGTCCTGAGGATCAGTTCGAATTGTGCGGTTTCTTTCCGGCACTTGAAAAGCCATATAAATTCACAGAAGATAATAAACTCGGCAGATGTATTACTAGAAGAGCCAGGGGGGCAAGACGTACTTCCAAGATCTAATGTACATACTTCAGGAACGAAGCTCAAATGCATACGTATGGGCTTTGGTACTAACTCTACCATCGCTTCGTGAGGTTTAATTTCTTGCATTATTTCTGGCTCCTGTGTCATTCCACCACAATAGCGTAATGGAGACAACGGGAAAGCAGATGCCCCCTGACAATTGTCATTCTAGGTGCACAGCAATGGATACGCCCGCCCTAACTCGTCCGAATTTTGCCCAACGTCACCCATGGCAGTAACCGGGTTTTACTTTTTCGACACGACCTTTGCGAGATCGGCGAGAGCCTCACGGCGTTTGAACTTGGCATCCTCTATGACCCCTGCAGCAATCACGGGTGTCAGTTGTGGGGTGACTTTGAATGAAACTGAAAGGAATCCTACCAGCGTCGGCATCGCTTGAAAAGTTGCCGCTCCAAGTAACAAATGTAGACCCCTCGTGCTCGCCCGATGTGACAGGATAGAGCCGGACTGTACTCATGACCGATGTGTAGCTAAGCGCCGGTTGGGCCGAGATGATGCTGTAGGTGATGTAATGATCGATCGTCTAGGGTTGAGGATGATGTTAGTGACTGAAATTGGAAAATGCTGCGTATTGTCTGGCGCGACTGACAGAATGCTCTTCCTGTTTGACCTCGAGGATTGTGCCGTCCTTGAACGTCCACTTTACAATGTCCGTGTCTGGGGATGTGCCTTTGACCCATTCGCTCTTGTCGAGAGCGGAGTAGAAGTCGCTGAAGTTCTGAAGCTTGATGAGATGCCAGACATCGCTGAAGGGAGCGTCAATGATCGCTGACTCCAAGACTGAGGTCGAAGTTGGGATGCGGGAGGCCATTGTGAGTGTTTTCCTTGAAATATCTTGTTAATTGTAGGCGATTATGGGATGGGAGGATGGAAGGATTAGGAATTGGAAGATTGTAGAGTTGTAGGATGAGATGAGTGGGAGACGAAAGCGGCGTGATGAGGAGATGACGTATTCGGTTAACATCGTCATAGACAGATCGACGGATGCGGCCTCGTCGATGCGCTTCCACCTGCCTTTGAAGTTTGGCAGGCAAGTCTAGCCTACAAACGCTGAAGTCTAACAATTTGAATAGTTTGTGGCCTTCATTCGTCTCCTAGGACAAATATTTATATGTGAAATGTCTCTTGGAGCTCCGTATTCTGGTTCTAGAATTTGGAGTCACTACTTGCAACATTTTTGCTCGCAGCTTCATTTTCACCGATTTGCCAAACTATTACAAAACATGAGCAAGAAAATGTTGATCATCTTGCACCTAAACTTCTATCTACCTTACTTTTAAAATCAGCATGACCATCAATAATCAGCCATTCATTCGATGGAGCCTGGTCACCCCTCATCCTTGATTGAAGCCGCCGTTGTGTCCCCAGCTTCTCGAGGTCTGGGGACGCATTATCAAGATTCAAGCCCGGCTAGTGACAAACTATCGAATGAAGATCGGCAGGGCTCTCTCTGCGAAGTTGTCCATTGGGCTACTCAACGCGCTTAGAGTGACGACTGTCTACCCTAATCCTGTTTAGGGGAAAGGACCTATACTGATCGGCGAGAAAATAGATAGCTGCATTCAATGACGAAGAAAGAGAAAGGGGTTGACGGGTACAAAAGGTAGCAAATCGACCCTTCTTTCAAGTTGCGCCACCTCCGCCTGTCCAATCTTTTGCGACATTCATCATCATCAGGCACCTCATCATGGTTTCGTTTAACGTCCTTTGTGACACTCTCGCCATTCTCTTCTTCGGGTTTGTCAACGCTGGAAAGTGTCGGCTTTCCTCCAGCTCCGCCTCATCTACTCTCGAGACCATCACGTCCACGATCGCCGATACCTTAGTCGATAGCTCCACTTCAAATACAGAAGACGCAACCACTTCTGCGACGAACTCCGACTCCACTAGCACAATTTCATCATTTCTTACGAGCACAATCACCACGTCTCTCACGTCTTCGACTTCTTCGGTTTGGGTCCCTGCCGACCTTGTCCCATGTTTGGAAGACCTGGATTGTGTGACAGCTGGCGTGTGCGACGATTCCCGCTGCGGCTGTATCAATCTCTTGTGCCAGACGAGGACGGTCGAATCGTCAACCAGTGCAACTCAAACTACTGGCCCAACGGACGAACCAGTTTTACCCTGTGCTGTCGATACCGACTGTGGAGGGAGTAGGATTTGCTTGGAAGGCTCACTTCTTATTTGCCAGTGCACGGGTGGTTTGTGTTTGAGAAGCTTGCCCTTGTAATTTTGCCTTGATTGTGGTGTTCTTTTCTGGTCCTAGTACCCCCAAGCTCTCTTACAATATTACCTTGTTTCGTGTTTTACTATAGAGTAATGCCACGAAGGAAGCAAATACTACGGGATTCATTAATGCCATGTTGATAAGTGCGCTGAGTGTGAGGATTGTTGTTGTGGGAGTTGTCTCGCTTGACAATCCGATCAAATTGCATTTCATTTCAGATATGAATCAATGTTAAAAGATATTAGAATGAGGCAACTAGCCAATTTACTGTCCTGGCTACTCCCTATACACATGTGAGGGTAGAGTATCGATATAGAAGTGCCTTGTGACATGACTCTTGTCATGGTCTACCTACCCTACATGTGCTGAATGATCATTGGAAATGCTGCATCAGCTCCCAAAGTTGACGACGAAGTACGCCGTGTACTTAGCAAAGAAACAGGGATCCACTCCCCTGTGGGTGATGTGGTAGGCTCTTCACGCAGCCTGAAAAATGCGAACAGGGCCCTATCTCCCCTTATCATGCTGCGGAACAGGTGTTCGGTACCTCGGCATTTGGACCAGGAGGGAGCTGGGCAGAGGAAAACTAAAATTGGCAAGCGTTCATAAAAAGCAAGGATGTGAATCGATCCCATCCCATTTGAGCTAGACGTTTCCACGCGGCGACGATAGTGGGCTGATGCTGGCGATTGAAAATGCCGGATCCACCTCGTTGTCCCTGACAGGCCATGGGTATTAAACGCCGTCGGGAAATATGTTCTGGAAGTTTAGGTAGCAATACCACACAAGAGGGCTGAGTTTCCTTGAAGTTCCAGGGGCAGCATTGCTAGTTTCTCAGTGTATCACGCTTAAAAGTCACGATTTCGGAGACGTCAGATAGGGTTCCGAAGAGTAAAGAGTCAAATCATAAACAGATCACAAAACTCCCACCATTGCTGATTTGGCGGCTCCATATTGTGTTGCCTGAAGCCGGGGAATAACTCGTAGCCCATCGGCGCTTGGGTTGCACATCGGGTCCCTAAGCGCCGATGGCCGATGAATTCGCCCCGAAACTGCCTAATCACATGCCAAATCCTCCGTTCAAAGCCAAGAAAGATCTTCCAGGGGCTTATTGATACGGGAAGAGGCTCCACAATGTGCCGAGATATCGCGTGGCCAATGCATCCTCCTATGATCCCGGAGCCGTTGCATCCTGATCCCGAGACAGGGGCTGCGGTCGGAGAGGGTGTGAAGCACATGCAAAGGATGTCGGGCAGAAAGGGAGGCAAGACAGGAATCACCTTCTTTTTCGTCATTTGTGGTCCCGGATATCTGGGCCGACAAGGATGAAGCCGGTGCTGCCGAAGAGATGAACTGCCATTTCGGATCTCAGCAAGCCATAAAAGGTGGCCTGCTATGCTGTTGAATACTCGGTGAGCTTCACCCTAGCGTCTGCTTGATAGATACTATTCGCTTCTGGCTCACATCGGAAACGAGGAACGAAAATACCTATGGAGGTCCCAATGACCGGTCACTCCATCATGTCGGGAACTGACGACGAAACTCTTCACGAGGCTCAAGACACGCAGGTTAAACCTCGATCGCTGCTGAATCTTCTTATCGACCGAGCCCGGATCGACGATGCGGTCTTGAACCACCAGTACGAAGGCAGCGGAACAACGGAGGACCCCTATGTTGTTACCTGGGTTCCGGACGATACTGGTAATCCGTTCAACTGGTCTAAATTGGTCAGATGGAGGATTACTTTGGTTTCTGCTGCAACATGTTTTGCTGTTGCCTTCAGCTCCAGTGCATATACTGGTAAGCAGGCCCCATTACCAACTCCTGTATTTATTCTAAGCCCGGACTAGGGACCATGAGAGAGCTCATGTATCATTTCGATGCCAGTAACACCTTGACCACTGCTGGCGTCTCACTCTATGTCCTTGGTTTCGCTCTGGGGCCCCTCGTGTGGGCACCCCTTTCCGAGATCTACGGTCGCCAAATCATCTTTTTCATCAGCTATGGCCTCTATGTGGTTTTCAGTGCGGCTTGCACCGCAGACAACGGCATTGCGACGCTCCTTGTCCTGAGGTTCTTCTGTGGAACCTTTGGATCATCCCCCTTAACGAATGCGGGTGGCGTCATCTCGGATGTATTCCATATTGAAGAACGAAGCATCGCAATGGGAATATTCTCTCTTGCGCCTGCCATGGGGCCAACCCTAGGTCCATTCATCGGTGGCTACCTTGGGCAAGACGAGGGATGGCGATGGGTAAGCTCTATCAAGAACTGAATCATTCTTTTCGTCTCGTCCCTAACATTCAATCTGAACAGGTTATGGGCCTGATGGCGATTATTGCTGGCGCCTTCTGGATTCTCGGCATTTTCCTGGTCCCTGAGACGTACGCCCCGATGATTTTGAAGCACCGGGCCCAGGCTCTATCAAACAAGACGCAAAGAGCCTACAAGTCAGAGTACGAGCGGGACGGCAAGGCAGATTCACCATCCACAATCCTCAAGAAGGCCCTTATCCGTCCCTGGCTTCTCCTATTTGTCGAGCCCATCGTCCTGATTCTATCCATCTACACAGCAATTGTGTATGGCACGCTGTATATGCTCTTCGGTGCGTACCCTGTTGTGTTTCAGCTTGAGCGAGGGTGGTCGGCTGGGAAAGGAGGTCT
Organism: Fusarium robinianum; assembly: GCA_013623725.1. Lineage (NCBI taxonomy): Eukaryota > Fungi > Ascomycota > Sordariomycetes > Hypocreales > Nectriaceae > Fusarium > Fusarium robinianum. The sequence continues at coordinate 126,036 of JABFFI010000002.1, read as the reverse complement.
GGCATTCCTCGGCGTTGCCGTAGGCATGATTCTCGCTTTGCCCGCCGTCGCAACGATCAATATCTGGTATATGAAGATCACTCGTGAAGCCAAGGGCGGCGTCGTGCCCCCGGAGGCCCGTCTCCCTGGCAGCATGATTGGTGGCATCGCCGTTCCCGCGGGCATGTTCTGGTTTGCATGGTAAGACCTCACCTCCAGCGCAAGCTCCAGCCTCTTACTAAAACTTTGCAATAGGACGTCATACACTTCAGTTCATTGGATGTCTCCTATAGCAGCTGGAGTGCCCTTTGGTCTTGGTCTGACACTCATTTTCCATTCCATCTTTAACTACCTCATCGACGCTTACTCGGTATACGCAGCCTCTGTACTCGCTGCCAATACCGTCCTGAGGTCGCTTTTCGGCGCCGCCTTTCCATTATTCACAAAGCAGATGTACGAGGATCTCGGGACTCAATGGGCCAGCACAGTACCTGCATTTCTTGCCCTTGCCTGTCTTCCCATGCCTTTCATCTTATACAAGTACGGACCAAGCATTCGGCAGAAATGCAAATACGCAGCCAAGGCAGCTACAGCCGCGACAAATACCAAAGCGTAGCTGTTCATTTCGTGATGCCCCCCTTTCTTAGACACTTTCGGTATATATTTTGGTGGAACTGGGCCGTTATCTTAGGCCACATATATTAGATCTCTTTGTACTAGACTAGACTTTTTACTTTAGACAAAACTTTAGAGCTCAATGGGAGCGAAGACTGTAACGATAAAAGAGATAGGTTACTAAATCTGTGTAGATTTTTGGTATGGACTCCTCCTGGCCGAGAGGTTAGTTGAAAGAGCACAATAGAAGAATAAATAATTATCAAAACCCAATAAAGATATTCTAGCTTGTTCACAACCCAAATCTGCTGAGGCTCGCATGTAAACTGTGAGTTCTGGGGATGAGGAAACTCATTTGAGATAATAGTTGTCTTGAAGATGCAGATGGGTGGCGAGAAGCCAGTAATGTTTGTTCGGCCTCACCCGCGTTCTTCTCAGGTTGCCTCATGAGGCACGGAACACAGAGCCGAAGTCCCAAAGGAAATAGCATACACTACCGGAATGGACAAGTGGTTTGGCATTGCTGACCGTTCGTGTCGACCACAAGCAGATGTCCATCATCGAGAACACCTGCAAGGACGTTGCGGCCCAACTTCCATCGGGCACAAAGATCATCAATCTCGGTGCTGCGAATTCAAAGAGGTACCAGCCTTGCGTCCGAGAATTCCTAGCCCAGGAAATGAACTGCTTCTATGTGGCTCTAGACATCTGCCATGCTTCTCTTGTCGCACATGTCAATGCCGCCAAGGAAGCATTCCCGATGATCGAGTGTGTTGGACTCTGGGGCGGCCGCCAGGTTTCAGGGGCTGGCCGTCCAAATCAATCTCCGGAATCTTTCAGTCTCAGGATTGGAGAACCAGCTATTCAACGTAGCAACCCCGTCCACATCCACTTGCCACAACTCTTGTTCCACTAGTTCAATCCAACTTGAAAGTAGTTCCGCCAACCGTACTCCCCGCGGGAAACCCCAAGGTCGCTCTCCTATGAACTGGACTGTATCATCGGCGCCCTCATCTGTAAGAAGCCAGACACAATCGCCATCCATACCAGCTGAGATCATTCCAAGATATAGTCCCGCATGCCGGGACACAGTGGTCTTACCAAGGCCCCAAGGTTTCTCAAACCAAGGGTTGATAGCCTCAACATCTTGAGGGACGCTGCCCGAGGTGGCAGGGAGAATAAGTGAGCAATAGTCATCACCGACATAATTGGGGTATGTGTGACGCCATGCACTCGGGTCTTCGGAGCTATAGAGAGCTTCTAGGGACTGAAGAGAGAATGTCGAAATACCTGGAGCGACATAGGTGAAGGAAGGGCGCTTCGCCGCGGTGAGAAAGGCCTTCGCAAAGGAGCTGACCTTGAACTGGTCCACTAGGGCAGTAGGGAGGGGGTCTAGAAGGGGCGCTGCACCATCTGCGCCCGGGAGGCGGCTTTGGATCGCGGTGAGGAGATGCTCCCAGGCCTCGATGGATTCTTCGAGGTCAAGAGGAGCCCAGGCCCGTATTGACAGAGCCGCAGTGGGTTCTCCAAAGTTTGAAGAATCCCAAAAGTATTTATCCCGCTCCCACATGACCAGAGCCTCTCTTAGAGCGACTTCGAGAGGCACCCATAGCTCCTCAGGTTGAAGCCCACCCCCTTCCATATGGCACCAACAAACCAAGTTGGTATCGAGATCCATGTAGAGGCCCCCATCCATGGGATTGGAGAACGTGTTTTCGGGATACAAAAGGATGAAGTTCCAGCCGTCGTACGATTCATGATATTCACTATCAAACCACCTAGGTTCGGGCTGTGACATCTCGGGCGTAAGCGGGAACCTACGGGGCTGGTAGGCGTCGATCAAGGAGAGAAAATGATGCAAAGCTGAATCCTCGGGAATTTCGACTCCGTTCGGCCATTGTGGCGCAGCCTCTTGCATGCGATCAATGAGGTCTCGTGTTACTTGCTGTAAAGGCTCATCTGGTCTTGAGGCATGGATGGCCCTGGCCAGCAGCTGGTTATGAAGGTCTGCGCAGCGGACAGGGTCGAAGGGAATATCTGGTACGACAATGAAAGACATAATAGACTGGGAAAGGGAATGTAGTTTATATGAAACAATGCGTGCAAGGAGAGCTGGCAGCTTTTTTTTTTTTTTGCCTGTTTCGGTCCCGATAAGCGTCCCAAATCGAAGAGTGAGGAATGATGGCGGTGAGGATAAAAATCCCTCTGCGCGGGAGACATTTATCTTTCAACCGTTGCACCCCAGACGACTTGTGCGGAGAATATTTCTTGGCCAAGTATGGGTTTCACACTCAACAGCTGACCACTCAACCAAGAACCCCAAGGTGGACTGATATGGGCCTGACACCTGAGTATTTTCTGAAAAAGTGCACTGGTAGTTCTATGATATCAACATGCCACGGAGCTAAAGACCTCTTCCTTGCCAAGACGAGAGCTTGAACTACGCAATTCAACACAGCCTGGTGGCAATGAAAGCATCATCTATGTTCCAACCCCCACCTGCTTCATTTACGGGCTTGGGCTACCAGATAATAGGCCCCCGTATATCCCAGACGAAGGTTGGTTGGCCAGGTCCAACAGTTGCTGCCTGGGTGGACAAGCCCATGCTACCTAGTCAACTGACCATCGTAATTCCAGGAGGATGCATCCTGAAGTCTCCATAGTTGGCTTCCATCTTTCTATCAGAACCTTATCAAATCATATCGGTAATCGGGACATCCAAAAGGCAACAGGATCTCAATTCGACGGACACAGTGACGGTAGATCACATCATCTTCTCAGTATTTTGCAGGGTCTCGGATATTTCTGGCACCACTACAACCCCATCCCTTGTAAATACCGTGATTAGTAAACACAACTGGCCCCAGCGTCACAACCAGATACCCGGGCAACCTGACCCATGTTGGCTCCCAATGGAATCTGGGGAATCACGCCATTTACAGATTTCCCCAGAGCCATCTTTACCAATGGAATCATAAATCAGAGGTTGATTAGCAGGCATCCAAGACCTTATAAATCCCAGACGTGATGGGTCTTCCTTCGACTCCACGTTGGTCCAACTTGTTGTTTCGATGTTCGATCCCTACTTCTGAAGGATCGAAACGCTCAAGTGACCAGGCATCTATTTCATGCAAGATGCTGAGCCTGATTCATCGGCAAGAAGTATTCACGCCATCCCTGCAATGATGGAGCACAATAGTAGAAGTGTAAGGGGTCAAGCCGATTTTGCTTTCCACCTGGTGTTCATTAATCTTCAATAGTCTGGGGTTTCCTTGTCCCTACATCAGACAGGCGAGGGAAGCCACGACAGCAACGTGGCGTCTACGTCTGAGCCCTACGAGAAGGAATAGTTTTGTTTCAGCGTATCCCTAGCTTGCTTGGCTGATGTCATCCCTGGTACCGTTCCCATACTCCCGGATCGGTATATGAAGCCAGTGATGGCCGGACAGAGAACAAGGCTCTAATAACTTTGCCGAACCTCGTAGCACAATCCCAAATCAGACAATACATCAACCGCCGGTATGAGTCTCCCACCTTACGACCAGAGTGAGATCGCGCTCTCAGCGCAGGATATCCTCCTACCTTACGAAGCAGCGAGTGAACCATCGGCCTCACTCGACCAACAGCCAATATTCCTCCTAGAAGGGCGTGCGATCTGTCTTGAGCAACATCCGGATCGTGTACTATACGAGCTAGATGAAGATCCCTTTGTGGCGGAAATTAAACACAACAGTCTTCAAAAGATTCGCCCTGGGTCAGCCGACAGCTTGAAACCACGATATGACACAATCTATACCTTGAGTAACGCTTATGAGAGGCTAGCAGGGGATCACGTTCGCATCAAGGGTGACAAGGGGGAAACGGATGTGTATCCAGAGTTGATGCTATCCCAGCCTCCTGGCTCAGCCAGGTTCCACGTTTCAGGGCATTTCCAGGCGCGCCCCGACGTTCTCAGCCGGCTCAAGAACAAGTACAGGGTTGATTGGACCGACTCGGAAGGCCGAGACATGGCGATCGAGACAAGGCAAGCGAGGGATGAGACCACTTCGGCACAGTCAGTACCTAGGCTTGAGCTCAAGGCTACACTGAACGAGAAGGATCTCGACCTTTTAGTGGCCTGTTGGTGTGCCAAAGTACAGAAGGAAGCCCAGAAAGAGATTACCAAGGAACCCATGACATGGGGGAAAGGTCTGTAACGTTCTCCTCATTTGCAATATTATGAACTGAACACTAACTGAAGTTCCTTACAGCGAAGCGGCTTGCGGGGGAGACTCTGGTTCTCTCGCTTGGCAGTGGAGGTCCCATGGGCGAGAACCTCGCCTATGGAGGATACCATAACGGGACGAAGTGACGACTTGAAGACTTTGTTGGAAGCGCTGATGAGTGTGGCTCGGTTGAAGGAAATCGTGTATAGTTTTTGACGCATAGTTTTTGATGGTGCCTTCTTCGCCGTTACGCAAGCTTGTTTCCCCTAAAGAATTTACTGCCTGGGAGTTTTTCTGACTTGGTGCTGAAGACGGCTGTTGAAGTGAAATCTGAACACCACTCTTGACGCTTTGGATGATGGCCTGATTCTTTGGGGAAAGTCAAGACCACCGCCCTCTTTGAAGTGGAAGGCATTTCCTGGATCTTCGGCTTTGTTTGACTGCTGTGTATTAACTCCTTTGACCTAATTATGAATCCGAGAAGCACATTTATAAAAGAACGCATAGATAACTTGCACATCTATCGGACAGTTGAGGAAGAGGGCAATAAATATGCAAAAGGAGCATAACAATTCAGTAAATATGATCTATATAATGGGGTTTAGAGTATACATGCAAATGCTAGTAGCTTAGATTTGGTTGTTCCTATAAAATGACGACCCGTTCGAGATCGACAGAATCCAGTAGTCTTCCCAAATACTTAAAACTGGTGGTTGAAGTATTAAATATGGCGCACGACAAACAATAGATATCTCCGTCGTGGATCCTCAGCTCGCTGGCAGCACGGTATTCAAGAGACGACCAAGGCGACCCCCACACGAGAGAGCCCAACTCGCTTGTCCATATTCACTCACTTTTTCTCAGTTACCAGTCATTCGCTACAATGGTTTCGACTCTGCCCTTCACTGCCATCTTGGCATTCCTGGCCGCTGGCGTTGTCAACGCCGGGGTCTGCATTCCATCCTCCAGCACAACCACCACGTCTGTCGCTTCAGATACCTCCTCAGCCTCTTCTAATATTTACTCGGTCCCCTCTGATACCTCTTCAGCACCGTCTAATACTTCCTCGGCCCCGCCCGATACTTGCTCAATCACCTCTAGCACCTCCTCGGTTGCTTCCGATACCTCTATCTCGCTCACGGCCACCGCCACTACCACATCCACTACGACAGAGGATCTCTCGACATCCGTTCCGTCTTCGACTACTTCGGAACTTCCTCCCGGCCCAGGTGTACCCTCAACATCGAGGGGTTGGCTGCTGAATCACAAGGTTGCTGGCTCAAGGACCCCGCATGTAAATACGCCCTTTGAGAACTTCAAAACATAGACCAATTTCAATAACGCACTCACTTTTCACTTCAACAACCACACCATCTGAATCCTTTCGACCATTGTCTTTCCACAATCACGTCAGATAGCCCGCCCCTTGTTTGCTTTCTTGGCAGATAATGGCTCCAAACGCCCATGCCATCTCTGGCTATCTCCAGAGCCTTTTCAGCCTCGCAGGCCAGACTGCAGTCGTCACGGGAGGCAGCTCTGGTATTGGCCGCGAGATGGCCGTCGCGTTGGGCCGGGCAGGTTGCCGTCTCGTCCTTGTAGCCCGCCGACCGCAGCCCTTGCAGGAGACGATAAACCAGTTGGCACAGTTTGACGTCGATGCCTCGGCAGTCATTGCCGATCTGGCCGATCCGGCGTCCCTCCACACTGCCATCGACACCATCATGACAGATCACGGAACCCCGAATATTCTTGTCAATGCCGCAGGGGTAAACGACCGTCCTCACATGAATGAACTATCACAGAATATCTGGGATAATACCATCGCGGTTAACCTTACGGCGCCTTTCCTGCTCGGCCAGGCATTCGGCCCCAAGATGGCAACGAAAGGGAACGGACGAATCATCAACGTCATCAGCCAACAGGCCTTTCGAGCATATGGCAACAGCGGTGCCTACGGTGCATCCAAGGGTGGCCTGCTTTCATTGACACGCTCTCAAGCCGAGGCATGGTCTCGACAAGGAGTTCTCTGCAACGCGGTTGCGCCAGGCGTGGTAGATACGAGCATGACAGAGGCGGTGTTCAGTGACCCTGGAAAGGTGGAAGCCCACGCATCACGAACTATGATAGGACGCAATGGGATACCTCAGGACTTTGGAGGGGTTGCCCTCTACCTGGCAAGCGCTGCGAGCGCTGCGGTGACTGGGCAGACGATTTTCGTGGATGGTGGTTATTCCGCGACCTAGGTGGGCATTACTGTTTCCAATTGCCACGCTCAAGAAGCTCTAAAAAGCCTAGGCGGATAGAAGTTGACGTAGCTTTGTTGCTTTAGAAGACTGAATTGACTCCAAGGCACGGCCGAAAGCCTTGTTCTCCTAAGCAATCACCCTCTGCATCCTTCACCTTGCAGCGTGTGTCATGTCCTGGTGTAAGAGTATGTTAGATGTAGAACAGCATGCTTTGAGCATAATTAAGCTAGATAATAGCCTAGTTCCTGGGTGACGATGATAACACATCTCTCGTCAAACCAATCTCCTCTGAAGGAATCGCACAATCCTTAGGTACATATCTGAGCTGTGCATCAGATCGATAGACCGCATGGTAACCCGCCAAGCTGTCAACGAATCCCACTCTATCAACTGTACCACTTCCCTTTGGCCACTCGTCCATTGCGTGGCTGGGCCAAAATCCTCTCGGGTCTCCGCGTTCCAGTGTCATTCGATGCAAATGCGGTGCCGTGCGCAACCTCCATCGAATCGTCGGGACACACAACCGTCTCCAAAAGAGATAACGAAGCAACGGTCCAGTGAAGGAGCATATTAGGAGTATACTCCCGATGAGGATGACAATGATGATTGCCCATGCTGATGTTGTAATGCGAGCTGGCTTTTCCAGTAGCGTCTGCCGGCACGTCTCCAGTTGATCTTCCGTCGCTTCAGTAGCATGCACCTGGAAGCCAGGTAAGATATAGTTACGCCACTGAGATACGGCTCGGACGGCCGAAGTCAATAGCAACATGCGACTTGCAAGTGCCAGCCGCACAATCTCCGCGTGCCCGCTTATCTGCCGTGGCGCCAGCTGGGTCGATCCAAGGGACACAGTCCGGCTGGCATAAACAGACTCGCTGCTCCCGGGTATCACCGAAAACAAGGGAAACCAAGTATTTATCCACATGAGTTGGAGAAATCCAAGGCCTTTTCTCGGAACGGCCATCATCTCCTCGTCGAGATATCTTGTGACCCCATCCGTGCCACCGAGAGAGACGCATTCCCCGGTTCCATCGGGGCAATAGGCATAGCTTGTATTACACATGATGGGTATGATAGCTCGCAGATAATGGTACAACCCTTCAATAGGGGTGCTATTGGTGCCAAAGATGGGGTCGTTACTCCACGTAGGGCTGAGGATGGTGCGGATATGATAAAACAGAATGGTGAGATCTCCGTCATGGACCAGCGTATTGTTGGGGGTCCAGAATGTAACCGTAGAAGTGCGGGTGGTGTTGAAGTAAGCAAACAAGTCGTATCCATAGCAAAATCTCTCTTCCGGAGTAAACTCCTCCGTCACAAAGTTGTCTTCACTTGTGTCGTTGCCACTCCCGCCATAAAGCAGCCCGTACATATCGGTTCCGTCTTTCTCTGTTCTCAAGAAGGCCCTGCGATATTCTGGCTTGTAGCAGGTGTTGAGAACTCCAAACTCGGGATCAGCAGACCGAGTCTTGCTGGCGATACCCAGCTCGGACTGCTTGACCCAGAAATCGACATCAACTCGCAATGAGTTGTTCCGGTCGCAGACAGGTGCCCAGTCTGGGCAGTCCGAAGATACCACCACCCGGTCTTTCTTGTTGGAGAGGCCAACAGACGTGGCATTCGGGGCGCTGTAGTTGTAGCCATGGACGTCGGACAACCGCAACATGTCCCATGCGACCAGCTGGTCATACTGGGCTCCAGCCCTCCAGTTACTGAAATTGAGAAGAGGGCTGCAATCTTTGGCCGACCCAGGGACTCCCTGGACCATCGGGATTCCCTTGGCCAAAAATAGGGGTAAGAAGAAAGGGACCACTGCCAGGAGTAGAGCTCCAAGCAGCCAAAGTAGGGCAATCCCCTTGGCTACCCTGCACCTTGTCAACCTTCGAGCGAGCAAGACTCGATATGGAGGCTGGATTGACAGTGCGGTAAGTGGGCTCTTGGTGTTCGCCATGGCGACTCTGAACTGATCGACCACCCACGCCCGGTGTTCTTCAGACAAAAGCCAGAAGAGGGCCATTGTGTAAGGCCTGAAGAGACGCACCGCCACCGCCTGGTACAGGAGAGTTATGAGGGCCACAATAATTGCCCAGGAGTTGCCGTTGATGACGATAGGCCACCCAAAGCGAATTATTGCGTCCCATTGTCTCATCCTACTATTGGAGTAAACTCCGCTCATGGTTTCGTTCATGGTTCCTCAGGCGATTCAAGTGGTCTCTTGGTGGCGGTAGTAGAAGATAGGAGAAGACGATCTTGGAAGTCGTCAATCTGTGGGAGGTTTCAAAGGGTTTGAGATCGAGTTTGAGTAGTCCTGAGTCCTGAGTCCTGATTCATGGTTCGTGTGCTTCGTTCGCTGTTAATTTATTTCATTCCCGGCACAAACTGAGCTCGGGAACAAAATGTGAGAGCTGAACCAGTCCGGTAACCTACAGAGTGGCCGGCTTGTATTGGTTTCGCCATTCTGATGGCATCTATAACTCGCGTCCCCTATTCTTAGTCTTGCCCGCCCGCAACGGGACGTGACGGAAGCAAGGCGGTGCATAAACCTTCCTATGCCCACCCAATCCCAGATTGCCTCGATGACAGCTGGGCCAAACAAGCTTAACAGCTTGCCGTTAATCGTTGAAGCCTAATAGGTGTGGTTGAGGCGCAGGGGCTTGAGAGATGCCTTTAGCCATGGCCGTGATTTGGCCAACTTGCAGTGGATGCGACACGATCGGCAGCCACATCGTAGTTTGCTTCTGCCAGTTAGTTGGCTTGCTGGCAAGGGTTTCGCTTGAATGCGCGCCACGTTGAAGCTTGGGGGCGGGTAAGGATGGGAAGCCCCGTCGCCTCTCCAGGTTCCGCAAGATGTCGGGGTTCCATTGTGGTGGTCACGAAGCATCGAGAGTCGAGACCGACAGGCCCTGGGGCTAGACACCCTCCATTCCCATATCCATTCTTAGCACGCTCTAGAACGACAAGACGCACCAAGTATCTGACACCGGCTCGAGGGGACATCTATCTAGTTCATGTAGGTTCTGCAAGGAGTCGAGGTACTCCTAGTGGGAAGAGAGATGGCAGCTTTAGTGGCCAAGACGGGCGGCCAACGATTCATCACTATGAACGGATGGTCTATAATAAGTTGTTACTATACTATGTAAAGGACACGCAGAATTAGCATGTGCATCTTGCAGCGTATTGACAGCCCATGAAGCACCCATCGTGACCTTGGGATAGTCCCCGACGCGGATACAACTCAAATATATGGATAATAAATGTGAGGTGTAGGTTAGGGTCGATGTTCGGTGGGTGGCCTGGGATCTGGCTAGCAGCTGTGTTTCGGATACACAGATCCAAGAATAGAACCATGAAATAATAACGAAATCATGAAGCAAAAGTCAAAGGGTTTAGATACCAAGACGGTGGGTACGCGACGGATGTAGGTGAACACAATGCGTTGTTGTACGGAGGAGAGGGCGCTGAATTGAGGGACGGTTTTAACTCGGCAAGGAGTCAATCATGATGAATTGCGTGGATGATTTGGTAAATTGCAAATAGGGTCTACCCCTCTCCTCTTGCATTTAATTAAAATCCGACTGATGAGTCCACAACTTGTGTTGGTCGCCTGTGGGGTGCAGTTTGGGTCAGGCATGTCGGCCTTGGCGGAGATGAAAGGGGAGGGATGGCCACATGTCAAATTGTCAAATTGGGACGGCTCCTTTTCAAATTGTCTCCTTTTTTCGGGTTAACGGACAGGGGTATCGTGAAAAAGAAAAGAGAGCCGGGGTTTCACTTCCGGCTGATCCACGACCCTATTGAGAACATGGATGAGAGAACATTGAGGAGAAGATGGAGGAGAAGATGGAGAAAATCATCACATCTATACACGTAAAAAGCTATTCTACCAGCCGTAACGATCCCAAACCGTTTTATACCAAACGTTATGTTTAACACCACGTTCCAAGTGCCCGTTTTGGTTTACCAAGGGCATGCAACCCAGCTCCTGGGTGAAATTATTAAGACATCTACTTCGTGCCGCGATGTGTCCCGGCTTCTGGCTGATACCGTGCACTGGATTGAGGTTGACATATTGATCACGTCCTCGGACAAGAAGAGGGCCTGTCCGTGTATGATACGAAGCGACAAAGTTCAAGGCAATGTCCTCGCAGTTGAAGTGATCATCCACATGTTGCCGGATCCGCGTCATGGTCGAGTCGTCGGAAAAATACAAGTCGAGAAAGGCGATATCCGCGAATGCCAGGTTCGTCAGGACCAGGGCATATTCGTCGTCGCCCGAGGAGCAGAACTCGTATTCCCAATCACCGTTCTGGTCCAGCGTCACACAACGTGCGAGAGCGCCAGTCATTCGATGCTGGCCAAATTGCCGCCACATCTGGAAGACATATTCAAGGTCGTGGGGTCGGTAGAAGACGTCGTCGTCGGTTAGGAGGATGGCCCTGGTACGGTAATGGGGATCGGGCCAGAGTTTCTCGTTCAGGCTGTCGCGCGGGGGCATTCGATAGCGGACGGTGACGCCGTGTTCGGAGGTGAAGGTTTTGGGAGGGGTTTCGTTGAAATTATTCCAGACGACGACTATTTCGAGTAGGGAGGGGATCTTTTCCGTCAACAAGGACTCGAGGATCAGTTTGAGCTCCTTGGGTCGATGGAAGGTAGAGAGGGCGATGCTGTAGATGCAGACAACCTTGATTAGCACTTGTTGCGTTCTCAGGGGGGTCTCTCAGTGATGAAATCATGTATCATACGTGAACTTGTCATCTGGTAGATGGTGATACTTGGACTGGACCGCCTGCCAGGTCTCGGCTGCTCGCGTGTCGTTACCGCTGCCGCATCGCGCGACGGTTGGGGTCGTCAAATCCGTAGTCTGACCGATTGTTCGAGGATGCACATCACCGCCAACTTGGGTGAGAATGATGACAAACAAGACGAAAACCAAGACGGCAATGCCAAACCTCTGGCACCGTCGGTTGCGCAGCCCATTCACGAGAGAAGCCATAAGGGGGGGAGCGGCGGCATGTTGGAGCAAGGCAACGCTTTCTATTTTTGCGGAGACGGAGTCGCCAAAAGTCTGACGGGAAACAGCCTCGTTTTTATGGTAATGATTGTAATGACTTTAGATTGGCGGGGAGCGGAGTCACTCCACCTTTTCCATCCTCCGGCTTGGCCGGCGTCACACAGTCGCTGTTCCTTGGCTGGATGATTTCGGGATTGTAATTAGGTACTAGAGGTATCTTACTTAGCCCCTGGCAGGCATGCATTGGTTTTGCGAATCAAAGGCATGGCCTCGACCCACGCCACCGCCGAGCCCATTGTCTCGCTAATCCGATGTAGGCGTGACGCGGCCCAGGGGGGGGCGCTCGCTGTTGCAGGAGGTCCACGGGTGCTTTAAAAGACATTACAGCCTCGCCCTCTTAAAGTTCCAGTGTGTGTTTTTTCTGGAATTTCCCATCGAATAACCACCTCTTTCTCTCTCTCTCTCTCCCTCTCCCCTCTCCCCCCCTCCCCCCCTTCCATCACAGCAACCATGCGTAGTCGAAATCTAATCATCGGAGCCGCAGTCGTTGCGCTCTGGGTCATCTTTTTACTTCGTCAACATATTCACGAACTTATCGAAGTCGTCCGCACCTATGGCACCTTTCACTCAATGGTGCGAACCCATCAAGAATTGATGTATCGCTATCCAGAACAAACCTCCGACAACGAAACCGTACCTCACATCCTCCACAACATCGCCCTCGGAGGCGCCGATGTCTCCCAATACGATGCCGCCATCTCGAGCTGCAGAGAACTTCATCCCGACTGGGAATACATGGTCTGGGGAGACGAGAACGGGACTGCCTTCATCGCGGAACACTATCCCGAGATTCTCCCGCACTATACCCAATACCCTCAAAACATCCAGCGAGCAAACGTCCTACGATACGCTCTTCTGCACACATACGGCGGCGTCTATCTCGACCTCGACGTGACGTGCCACGTCGCACTCGATTCGACTCCCATCATCCACCTCTCCTACGTTTCCCCCGGCGCGTTCCCCGCTGCAGTCAACAATGCCTTCATCGCTACGCACGCTGGCCATCCCTTCCTTCGTCAGATTTTGACCTCGGTCCCCGCCCACGACCTGTACTGGGGATTGCCGATGCGAATCCCATACGTCGAGAACATGCTGAGCACGGGGTGCATGTACTACTCCAACGAGTGGATGGTGTATGCCCGGGCACTGCTTGAGGGGAGACAGACCGAGCTGGTCCACGTCCTCGCCGACGAGCAGGGCCAGATGGAGCCTCACATGCTTCGCGGAAAGGTCACGACACCTCTCTTCTCCCATGGCGGTGCCAGCAGTTGGCACAGCTGGGATGCTGGAATCCTTTTGATGATTAGCCATCACTGGACCATGTTCCTCTTCTTCCTTTTCTTCTCCGTGGCTTCCCTCATCGGACTGCCCATCATTTTGCGAACATCTGCGGGTAGAAAGGCGTTCTTCCGCCTACACCGCAGCATCCTTAACCTTGTGAGGAGTGGTTTCGGTTCGAACGGAAAGGTGAAGACGGAGGGTTCTGACCCCGCGGGACGTTGGGCCTAGATGAGACACAGACGTTTTGACGACCCCAAGCATTATACTAAGTTAATAGAGACGTTTAAAGAGTAGTAAATGTAATGAAATTCCTTTTTTCCGTTACTCGACGACAGGATCAGCCGAATCTATTGCTATTTTGGACCAGGACGTTTCAACGACTCGCTCTTCATCGTCTCTCGCTATCTCACTATCTCACTATCTCTCTCTGACTGCATCTTCATCCCAGCTGACGTGAGAATCCTAACCCTACCTAACGAGATTAAGGTAAGGTTAGCATCAACTTGAATTTAGAGTCCACAACGCGTTTCGTATCGTCATCTCCCCCCCCCTCCTGACAGGGATCCCATGGTAAAACGCCGCGAACAGGCCATTTCCATGGGCGCTTACAGACAGTCGACACAGCCGACGTTGCACTCCTCCGTCCGTACTATTCTCTTGCCCAATCACTAGAGTCCGATGCCATGCGTGGACTTCTTCCATTTCCCCTTGGACATCCCCGAGTTACTCCATTATAAAACGAGTCCACCCAAATTCTCGATTCACGCCAAGTTTTCCCCCCGTCCTCTGTTCTCTGTTCTTTGTTCTGTTCTCTAAATCTCCCCACATTCATTATTTTCGCTCTGTTTCTACCCGCCGCCATTCAAGAGCGGCTGTTCATTTCGCCCGCCGCCAAGCCATCAGACCTTGAACAAGCATTTGTTCAATCTCGGGAGGCTTTTTCTTTTCTTCCCCCTCCCCTCTCTCTTCCCCACTGAGAGAAGCATTGCCGTCTTGGAATCTCCGCAAAAAAAAAAAAATCGCGCCCTCCCTCTTCCCTTCCTCGACCAAAACGGTCCCTTACTCGAGCCAGAAACTTCAGTTAAAAGCGGTTGATCCGTTACCTGAAATGGCTGAAGGTGGTCAGGGCCATGCGCCCGTAAATGAACCTCCCCGTGTGGAACAGCACGTTCCCTCCAAGCTCAACATTCCATCCAATTCCCCCCGCGACAACCCGCCGTCCCCTGCCCTCGACGTTGATCCGGATCTGTTTCGCAATCATGCAAATGATGGTGATAACTACTTCACTGGTCCACGCAACCTTCAGAAGCATTCGAAATGGCCGCTCATCCTGCAGCTCCACGGGTCGATTCTCCCCAAGCTGATTGTGCCTCTCTTGCTTGTCGCCATGTGGGCGACCTTGATCACCGTCATTTCTAAAAAGGTCTACAACCTAGGCGTTCACTCAGTGCTTCTGACCATCCTCGGTTTCGTCGTCGGCCTGAGTCTGTCTTTTCGATCCTCTACCGCCTACGAACGCTATGCTGAAGGCCGTCGCTACTGGGGACAGCTGACTCTCGCATCCCATGCCCTCGGCCGCATCTTCTGGATTCATGTCCTTGAGCCTGCTGACCAGGATCCTCGCGAAATTATTTTGCAGAAGCTCGGTGCCATGAATCTCATTGTGGCCTTTTCGATTGCGCTCAAAAACACGCTGCGGTTCGAGCCCAACGCAACACAGCCGGACATTCAACCATTCATCGGCCATCTGGATACCTTCGCTACCAAGATCATCGCAAAGGATGATGCCTCTTCGTGTCCCAAGAAAGACCGAGGAGCCCTCAAATCCGCCGGCGAGTACCTCGGCATTTCTTTCGCGACCAGCAACCCCCGCAAGGCGCTCAAGAAGGCAGAGGAGCACCAAGGGAACCTACCACTGGAGATCCTCAACCATATTGCAGTCACTCTCGACACCATTGTCCGCAATAAGCAACTCCCGGTCCTGATGCAACAAACTCTCGCATACACCAACCTCACCATCTTGAACGATGTGATGACTGGCTGTGATCGTGTTTTGAATACGCCTCTTCCACGTGCGTATTCGATCGCCATTAGTCAAATCACATTTGTGTATGTGATGCTTCTTCCGTTTCAGTTGATCAAACCCCTCGATTGGATTGCGATACCTGCTACTATCGCTGCCGCCTATATCATTTTCGGAATTCTCTACATCGGCCAGGAGATTGAAAATCCGTTCGGTTATGATGTCAATGATCTACCGCTTGAGGTCTTTTGCGACCAGATCGCCACTGACATGGACATCATTGCCTCCTTTGATAGAAGCGGCTCAGACAGCTTTTTGACGAGCAGCGCATGCCTGCCGTTGCACCCTGTCAGCCTTGCGTCGTGTGACATCTGGATGAACCGGTCTGAGGACAAACTGCGACAAGTGATTAAAAACAAGCCCCGAACTGTTTTTAACTGGCGACGTGACGCTGCTCGTTCAAAGGAGAGTTTAGCCTAGGTAGTAGACTGGTTGACAACAAAGGATACCCCCGACAGTGAAACAGGATATAAAAAGTTTGGATGAGCGTGTATCGTGTTTATATTTTCACCAGAACGAAAAATAGAAATTGAAGAAACGCAAGGGATCATTGAAAGGTCTTGCGGTTTAATATAAAAAAACCTTTTAATTTATTTTCATCAAAGTTCGCTTGCTCGACTTCTCTTCAGCTCTACCTCTCGCGACCAAAAGTGGCTGGTTTCGCGGGAACATTATCGAGGATCTCCTCAATCTCCTGCAACACCTCCGGCGTGATCTTCTCGGAAAGCTTCACCGCCTTGACATTATCCTCAATCTGTTCAACCTTCGTAGCGCCTAGAATAACGGTACTGACGTTGGGGTTCTTGAGGGCCCAAGCCAAGGAGAGCTGTGCCACGTTTCCACCCAATCGCTCTGCAATCTTTGTGAGCTTCCTGACCTTCTCGATCTTCGCCTGTCCCTCCTCGCTTTCCAGCTTCTTGATGGTGTCCTGGAAAAACTCCTTGTTGGTAGCGAGGCGCGAGTTCTCTGGGATGCCGTCGTTGTACTTTCCAGTCAGGAGACCAGAGGCAAGCGGTGACCAGATGGTTGTGCCGTATTGGAGCTTCTCGAACAGAGGGGCATATTCCACCTCGAATCGCTCTCGGTGGAAGGCGTTGTATTGGGGTTGCTCAACCACCGGCGCAATCAAGTTGTATCGCTCAGCAATCTGGGTAGCCTCAGTAATCTGGGCGGCGCTCCACTCCGAGGTGCCCCAGTAGTAGGCAAGGTTGAGGTTGCGGATGACCTGGGTGAAGCCTTCAACAATCTCTTTCATGGGCGTTGCGTAGTCCGGTCGGTGAGCGAATACGACGTCGACATAGGGCTGGTCGAGACGCTGCAGGGAGCTCTTCAATCCCTCAACGACGTGCTTGCGGCTCAGGCCCCGGGTGTTGGGCTCCTTGCGACCAGTGCCAAAGAAGATCTTTGTGGTGAGGACATATTCGTCCCGAGGCCAGTTGAGTTCCTTCAACGCCCGCCCCATCTCAATCTCAGATTCGCCATTGGCGTAGGTCTCTGCCGTGTCGAAGGTGTTGATTCCGTGATCCCAGGCAGCTTGGAGGCAGTCCTTGACGATGCTGCCCTTCTGGGTGCCTCCGTATGTCAACCAGCCACCCAAGGACAGAACGCTCACCTTGAGCCCAGTGGGGCCCAGATGGCGGAACTGCATATCCTTAGGATCGTAAGCGGTTCTAACTGACGACATCTTGAGCGTGTGGTTGGGACTTTAAAAGGGACAAGAGGGATGTTGTTTGTCAGACTTGATCACGAAACGATTGGAATGAGCGTTGGGGGACCTTTAAGTATCACCAGGAGGGGTTAACTACTGACTCGGCGATTGCTTCTTATCCCCGTACGACGAAGTAGACAACACCTCAACGATCTCATCAATCACCCAATCAGCTTTTGGGGTTGACTCGGTCTCAAGGTAGTTCGGCCTAAAAAGTGGCTTTATGGAGTGGTTTGTATTATTAATACAGAATGAGGGGTTGTAAATATGGGCCATGAACTCGATGACGCCTTGCGGTCGACGCCTTGAGAAGTCTGCGGAAAACAAGAGCGGCATTTTAGCTAGGCAGTTAACTCTTGGCGGACCTGGTTTCCCTCGCTCAGTGGGATTGGCGGCCCGACTGACCGACTATTCATATAAACGACGCATAGGCTGGCTGACCTACCTCACTCACATCTCCAGTCAGAGTTCAGGTGAACCCTACGATAGTCAAGAATAGTCAATACGGTGGCCAACGGTGATTTCAGAGAAACAGACCGACTGTCTAACGTCTGTGAAGAGAATTGCTCATGTACAAAGCGCACAACGCGAAACCGTTGGCAACAATGGTTGGTCTTCTCAATGACTCTAGTTGACGGAAGAGAAGGGCGGGCTTCGTCTACTTGTCAATAATACCAGCCATCAACGAGCTCCAGGAAATATTAGCACGAATTATAAGAAACACTGTGTCAGTTACAGCCTTCTATAAAACACTCAGACGATGGAAGTAGTAACCTTTTCGCTACTCTTTTTCGCAGCGTCCATCCGGCATAGGGTAGTCTCTAAACCCGGTGAGCGCGCGATTCAGTCAGTCCTTGAGTACGGGTTAGACTAGCAAGCATAGTATACTGATTGGACCTTCAATTTGATGCATCATTGTTGTCCTGTTGTTGCTGGAGTTTGTGAAATATGCCAGGCTGTTCTACAACAGCAGGGGGGTTCTAACTTCTAAGCAAGGCGAAGAGTTGCAATTGGCTCCTTGATATCTATATTTGGAGGCGACTGACTACCTGTGAGGATCTTTAAAACTATTCTACTAGCCTTTCTTCGGGACACCTTTTTGTGTGTAGAGCTATTTCCCTCGTTTTCCACCCCCGGCCCTATGCCTCTGTTGAGGCCGGTTGGGCACAATCACCAAACCCTTTACACCTCTGAGACCCATCTTTTCCGCCGTGTTCTTGGCGATAGGGGGAACATCAGGAGAGCCAAGGCCCTCATGTGCGTACGTGTTTGCCTCTCTGACCAGTTCCTCCTTGTCCCATCTGAAGTTCTTGAGGTAATTGGTATAGTACCCCAGCCATGCTTGATAGATCCTGGCTTTGTCATCCTCCTCCATCCTTTCGGCGATACCCAACACGTCTCCTGCAGAGGACAAATCGGCGTCGCGAGGAATGAGTGTGATGTCCTTCAGAGTCCACTTCGGGAACCAAGCTTCCGCTGCAGAGACGATGAAAATGCCACGCCCCGTAGCGTCAGCACGAGCAGTTCGTCCCAAACGGTGGATGTAGCTCTGCTTGTCGGCTGGCATACCTATCTGAAAAACGGTCGTGACCCCTGGGAAGTCCATTCCGCGGGCAACAACATCGGTCGCTACAAGGATGGCGCTTGTAGCATCACGATACTGATTGGTGATTTTGGTTCGTTTGTTTTGCGACATTCGACTGTGCAAGATGGACACGGGGGGTAGCCCTGGCAGCTCGGAAAGAACTTGTCCGTAAAAGTCGGCAAGGGCGGCCGTCGGGGCAAACAAGATCGGTTTGAATGTCTCGTCTCTGGCGGCTTCCTCACGGACACAGCCCACCATAGCCGCTGCAGTTTCTCCAAAGCTGGGCACCTCGACAAGAAACTGGGGGACGCGCTCGTGAGTGTTGGCTTCACCGACCGGAATGGTCGAGATGAACTTGTAGCCGGGAGACAGAACCAGAGCAGCAACGTTGTGAACGTGAGGGGCAATGGTGGCGGAGAAAAGCATGCCTTGTCGGTTGGTCTCCTCCTTGTTGGGCAAGTGACTGACGATATCTTTCAACGCCTTCATGAAGCCCATGTCAAGGAGTCGATCGGCCTCATCGAGCACAAGAGTATCGAGGTGCCTCATCGAGTACAGAATGGTTTCATCAGACATGTGATCTAACAGCCGGCCGGGAGTGGCAATGAGAATCTCGCAGCCCTGTAGCAGCTGTTGGGCTTCGCGGGGCTTGTTCGTGCCGCCAATAGCGACTCGAACACGATACTGAGGAAGCCTTTGCAAAAGGTTTGTCGCCTCGGCGGAAATCTGCAGGGCCAACTCTCGCGTGGGTGAGATAACGAGCAGCGAGATTCCAGAGTCAGAGGTTCTGTTTTGGGTGATCATTGTCTGGAGAGCAGGGAGAAGAAATGCCAAGGTCTTTCCAGTTCCTGTTTTGGCCTGGACGAGACAATCGTTTCGGTTTGGCGGCAGAAGCTCATCGAGGGTTGCAGCTTGAACAGGTGTCATCAAGTCAAATTTCAGATCCTCCGTGATGGCCTGCACGATCGAAGGGTGGACCAGGTTGCCTTGAGAAAGCTCACAGAACCGCCTGGTATCCATTACAACATCCTGGCTGAGTGAATTTTGCACTGGCGGATCGGCCGTGGCGATGGTTCTGTTGGGCTGCTGCGAGGCTTCTTCAGAACCTGACGGTCCAGAGATCGAGTGTCCGGCATGGCCCGCATTGTCGGCGCGGGAGGAAAATGGGCGGCCATGACGATTGCCTCGCTGATTGCCGCGCTGATTGCCCCGCCTGTTGTTGGGGCGGCGGCGTTTGTGACCATCCATGAGGTTGAGATGACTTTGGCTGGTGTTTGAGAGAAATGTGACGTGAGAAAGGATTTTTGAAAGATACCAAGTGACTAGTCAATGCAAGACAAAAATAGAAATATTACTAATAACACGCCTAATAGAATATAACTAATTTAAATATTAAAAAAATTACTTTAAATAAATATTAATAATATTAATAATATTAAAATTAATATTAAAATTTTATATTTTTAATAGTTATTTTAAGATACTTTTTTTTAAAAAAAATTAATAGTTTCTTCTTATACTATATCTAGGTAAGATATAATAATAGTTATAGAATTATTAAAGTATTTTAATATAAAGTCATACTCAAGCCTTTTATTTTTCATACTATTATTATTTGCTCAACTCGTTCTATCTTCTATTTATCTCTATACCTTTACTTTTACGACAAATCCTGTCTTTGCGATCCGCGCCGCCAGTGCCATCATAGCACCTAGGAAGATTGAAGAAGCGGCGAACATCTGCGCAGACAGGTAACTACCTTCGTCTCTCTTGATCAAGGCGCCGCAAATAGACGGACCGGTGAGATTCGAGAAACTGACAAAACCCAAGATCATTCCTACACGAGTGCCGGTCTTGCTAGGATCAGGCGTCATCGTTGTTGCCACCGCTGGGAAAAGGGCTTGCAAGGCTGCGGCAATCCAGCCGTATATCACGGCAAAAGCGAACAGTCCCCCGGTGGAGTCGACAGCAGCCCAACAATACACAAGTAAGCTCGCCGCGAAGCTCATTGGAATCAGCAAGTTGAGAGTTCCTGTCCATTTGTCGGCGGCTAGAGTTGGCATGATGCGCCCAAAAATACCGACTCCATTGAGCAACATCAACAGATAAATCGGCTCAGATATGCCGATCCGGTCGCGAGCAAACGTCCCAAGGTAGAAGAAGGCGAAGTAAAGTCCCCAGAAGTTGAAGAACATGCTCATTGAGAAGAAGATGAAAGGCAGTTCCATGAAGGCTGACAGGTCTAACCAAGGCCCAGTCGTTCGGGGTGGCAGACACGGCTTGAACCAGACCAGGCAAGGAAGGTATGTTGCGAACATGACAAAGCCCATGATTCGGAGAGTCCAAGGAAAGCCAATATCGTGTTTGAAGATCAGCCAGTTGACCAAGACTGGATACACAAGTCCGCCGACCGCAGCACCGGCGGCAGCAAGGCCAACAGCAAAGGCCCGGTACTTTTTGAAATACTGAGACAGGACTGCCAATGCTGGGCAGAAAGTGCAACCGTTTCCAAGACCCAAGCACACGGATTGTGCAAGGAATATCTGCCAATAAACCGTGCAGAGCGAAGTCATGAAAAGACCGAGCAGCTGGAGGAAGACGCCGCAGGCGAAAATTAATCGAAAGTGTCCGCCATCGGTCAAACGGCCTGTGATGACGCCGACAAAGAAGAGAAGGAAGATCTGAACACTACCAATCCAGGAAATGGACGACTGGGACTGGTCAAGAGTCTGGGAGTAATATTGCTGGAAGATTCCGAAGCCATTGGTTACGCCCCAAGTGTTGAAGAACACAATGTGCATAAGTAGAGCGTGGAACCACGCATTGAAGCCCTGATCAGGGAGAGGGGTGGATTGGGAAGGGGAATCGTCGAGTTCTTGTTGGATGGCTCTTTCGAGGTCCGTCGATAGGTCATCGCAAGATACAGCTTCTTTTTGTGAGTCCGACATGGTGAGAGGTAATTGATGACCTGGCTTCCACAAGAAGAGATGGAATGACAAAGCAAAGGTAAAATGAAGAAAAGAGTTTCTAGTTGGCACATAATATACACACATCGGATTCACTCAGCATTTCCTCTCGGTTCATTCTTCCCGTCTCTCCCGACATTTCCGTCATCCCCGTTATAGCCGATATTACCGTGATTACCGTGATTCCCGCCAAGGGTGGGGCGGGCTTAGATGCGAACGTGACGCGACATCGACGACAACGACGACAACGACGACAACTCTTCATCATTTCTTCCCTTCCTTGCCCCACCACTACTTCTGTCACTATGTCCCTACTTCAGGGCCGGAAACGCTCAAGGCTCGCATGCGAATCATGTCGAGACCTCAAACGCAAGTGCGACGGAGCTCAGCCGTGTGGAGCGTGTGTTCGGTTTGAATACGATTGTTCCTATAAAGGGTCTCCGGGTCACAAAAGGAGAAGAACTCATCAGCAGAACCGTGATCTCACTGCCCGGTCTTCGCCCGCTCAGCCCGAAAGAGATATTCAGACATCTCATAGCGACCATGCAGCGGCAGCAACGAATTCACCCACCCACTTGCGGTCATTAGAGGCAAACTCTGGAGCTGCTTTTCTCAGGAGATTGGCCCTGAGGCTGGACCCCAAGAACGCCCCCCGGATGCATACTTTTGCCTGGAACGCCTTCCTCGGGGCGCGGAAGACTGCGGTCCCTCCAGTCTGTCGCCCCATCACAGAGATACTGTCTGAGACCGAAATGGGGGACTTGGTAACTGTCTACTTCGAAAAGGTAGACCCCGTTTATGGCTTTCTGGACTATAACGACATCAGACGCCGTATTGAGGACACATGGGCCGTTCCACGTGGCGGAGAAGATTACGACGCCGTGTTGTGCGGCATAGCAGCTCTCGGTTGCTTGCACTCCCAGGTCGAGCCAATGCCAATGGAACTCGATCTTGTAGAATCGGCAAGGTTTCACCTCGAGCAGACAATGTCGGATATTCCATCTGCCGCAAGTGCTATGGCCTGGGTACTCCGAGTCGTATATCTCAGGGCCGCGGGCACCCCCCATCTAGCGTGGATGGCTAGCTGCACCCTCATGCACCTGGTCGAGGCAGCTGGCCTGCACTGCGAGCCTTCTGATGAGTCTGTTCTTCTATCACCCGGGGAAAAGGTTGATTCGGAGCTTCGGAGGAGGCTGATAGCTGTCGCGCAGCATCTCAACATCTGGATATCGTTCGACATGGGCCGCTCTCGAGTAACTCTCTGTAATACGACCATCGAGATGCCTTCAGCGCGACAAGGAGACTACACACTCGAGCTCATGGAACTCCTGCCGCTTTCAGCCGACCTTGATCCACAGAAAGCTCCAAACGCCTCCGACCTCGAATCTTCCCTCTCTGCCGTCTTGAGTCGCGTCCACTCAGTTCCACCCTCGATACTTGCACAATGTAATCTCACACTATGTCTCTGCCGCCGGCTGCAGTCTATGAACACTTCTTTCACGGGAAACATGCTTAGTCAAATCCTCTCCCTTACCTCCAGGGGCATCGAGGCAGCCCAAGCCATCCTGGATGCTCGCTCCCCTTGGCACCACATGGCCAATGTACCCTTTCAAATCGTCTGCGTCTTGCTGGCTATCGACACTGGTTCATCAATAGCTCAGCTCAAGGATGCGATGCAGTGTCTCAGCAATGTAGCCGCAGTGTACCGCACCGACGCGACAAAGGAAGCGTTGAACACAGCCTCTCTACTCATCCTCCTGCACCAGAGACGGAAAGAAAAGTGCGCATCTGACCTCAACCAAATCCTGAAGCTATTTCCAGTCGCGCCATTGCACGACACGGAAAGCGAGTTGCCAGCCCTTCAACCAGACGACATGAGGTGGCTGAACACGATAGCTGGGGAATTATCATGTCTCGAGTATGCAGATTTTGATCGCCTGTTTTCACCAGCAATGTTTTAAGCTGCCCTACAGGTATTACACAAACAAAGGAAATGCACTCTACTTTATCTTCTTGGCATCTTCTAGAATCATGTGAGCTCCTTTCTCGGCAATGGCATATACAGTGGCCTGCAGATGTGCACTGATCTGAAGCGGCATAATACTCGCATCCACGACCCGTAATCCCCTGACGCCATATACACGGAGCCGCTCATCGACAACACCACCCCTGATGCCGGCACGCCCGCCCATCCCGCACGTGCCCACGGGATGCCAATCCGTGATTGTGTTCTGGGAGATCCACTCGCTGAGGCGATCTTCACTCTGCATTGTTGCAGCCGATGGGGATGCTGGTGAGCGGATAATGCCAGCAAGGGGCTCGGTCTGAACAATCTTCTCAAGGAAGCGCGCACACTCTTTCATGACTTCGAGATCTAGGGCGCCGTGCTGGCCTCCATAGTATTGCGGATCGATATCTGGCTCGTCCTCCGCCGAGGTAGAGTGGCTCTGTGCGGGACGGATATGAATGGAGCCTGTTGAAAACGGATATTGGAGGATCTGCAACATTGTCCCATACTTTTTGCCAGCTTCCCCTTGGAAGAAAGGGCTCCAGTTTCCAAGGTCGAAGATGTACTCGATCTGGCCCAGATTCGCGTGACCGTCGAGCCTTTTCTGTAGAATAGCCTTCTTCTCTTCACCAAAAACAGCCAAGCTGTCAGCCTTGGTGTATAGTCTAGCGAGAAACTCGTCGGATACAAAGTGGGCGAGGGGCACATAGCTCAATGAGCAAGGAAGGATGGTCAGAGGACCAGTTCTGGTCCGCGAGTACTGGTCCCGAGCCTCGGCTGCAAGCTTCTCATCTCGCTGTAAATCATCCCGATTAGCGAGGAGAGGGTCGACTTCGAATGTCATGGCCAGCACTGCAGAGTGGTTGCGTCAGCATTCCCTGTAGGAACGGGCGAGCGAGATATTGCCTACTTAGGTGATCCTGCAAGTTCTCTCCTACTTTCGGGCTTTCGACTTTCACGGGTATATTGGCTCGATGGAGGACCTCGGCGTTGCCTATCCCGGACAGTTCTAGGATCTGTGGTGACTTGATACTGCCTGCACATAGAATCACTTCATGGGACGCTGAAACCACATGCTCCTTGCCCTGGCATACGAAGCGAACCGCGGTTGCCACCCACTGGCCATCGAGATCCTGGATGACAATCTCATTTACGATGGCTTGAGTGAGAATGTGCAGGTTGGCAGCCCCTGGCGAGCAGTAGTCGATAGCGAAGGAACGCCGAGCAGTTCGAGGATCTACCGCGTTCACGGTTGTCCAGACGCCGACGTTTGAGCCGCCGACATGGGAGGTGTTGGTCTGAACACCAAGGGCATTGAGAGTACGGTGCCAGAAGCGGTGCGATGGCGAGTAGTCCGTAGGATAAGAGACTTGTATGGGACCAGACTTCCCGAAGCTGTCAAGGTCATGGGAGACGTCGTAATGTTCCTGCACGGCATGACTCGGTGGATGGAATGTCTCGGATTTCTTAAAGAATGGCCTGTTTGACGGGGAGTCGAAGAGTGGTTAACCTGGTTGGCCGCGGTGATTGTCACAGAGACGACTCACAAAAGGCCGTCCCAACCCCACCCGGGGTTCCCCAAGGCTTCCCATGCATCGTAGTCATCCCTGCTGGCACGATTCCAGGCCATGAAATTCAGAGCGCTGGTACCCCCAAGCACCTTGCCTCGCGGCCAGGGTAGAGTGCGCCCCCCAAGACCTTGTTGCGACACGGTCTCGAGATGCCAATCGTGGGGGCCACCCAATGGTCGCCCATAGTAGCCAGGGATCTCAATATCTTCCTCACCATGCCCTACGCCTCCTGCTTCGAGTACGCCAATGGTGAAGGAGGGCTCCGCCTCGGCAAGACGCGAGGCGACAGCCAGGCCGGCTGTGCCCCCGCCCACGATGATGAAGTCGAATGTGAGGCGACAGAAGTCATTTGCATTAGCGATTCGCGGTGCGTCCTTCATGATGACCATGGGGTTTATGTGCTAGGGCTATATCCTGTTAATTTGGGAGGGAGTTCCCAAAGTTTTAATGTCTACATAGCCATGACCCACGCCACGGGAGAGGTGCAGCGAGTAGCTCCGGCTTTGACGATAATAAACGATAATAAAACGCCCGAGTGTTGTGGATCGGCGAAGGAACAAAGTGACACGGTTGCTAGTATTCAAGTGGCGCACATGGAGGCTTGCAGACTGCATCCATCAAGCTGCCAATGATGAAACGAGACTGCATGGAGGGATTCTGCGGGAGCGGCATTGGAGGCCTTGGATCCCCCTTTTCTTCCCCTATTTACATCTTACTCTGAGATCACTGGCGCCGTAAGTTACTTGCTGTAGAATCTCCTCTTATGTTGGAAGAATGAACCTGCCAATGGAACAGTCTGTTGGCCCTGGTTCTTACCTCGCGTACAGAGTACCTACTTGAAAGATTGGTGCGCCAGAGCCTGGTTCCCCGACCTTTGACCTCACCGGAAAAGCGGAGAATGATAAAGATAACTATGGGGTGTTTGGAGAGAGCTGGAGGTCTGCCGATAGACACGAAACCAACCAACAGCTGGACAAAGAGACAACAAGCAAGGGGGGCGGGGACGGGATAGCAAGGGTCAAGCTTAGGTGAGAGGTACCTACAGCATGTCCTAATCATTGAGTGTACGGGGTATGGAGTACAACGTAGATAGATAGGTTGGTTGGTTGCGGGAGAGCATCCCTACAAAGCACGGATATCGGCATCCCAAGTCCCTCATCATCGTCTGATTAAAATCTAAGCTTTCGCCTAGACCGGGGAACCAGGCCCGGAGACGGGCCGCCCGACCGCTTCCTTTGGTGGAGTTGATGCAGCGGAATCGTTAGACCCTGCGTCAATCCTGATCCAGTCGCTCTATCTCTTGTCACTCCCTTATCTCTGCCGCTGCAGGGATCGAGGCGAAACCACCTGGTGGAAAACACAACAGATGTTGCCTCAAGCCCTCAAACTACCGCCCACAGACGAGGGCAGCTGAATATCGGCAAACATGGTACAACCCATGATGATGAACTAGACATGCATTACCGTTGAATTGGACATGTTGCCCCTGGCTGGATGTTTTACCTTGCTATCGATGGCACTCATGTCTTGTGAAAAGGGCGTCCGTTCGTTTGAGATTCCTCTCACTCCTTCGTGATTCTGCGCGTCCAACACAACATGAAGATGTTAGTCTTCTCGCGACAATGGAACTCACCCAATCGCTAGCGCTCGAGTCATGGATGCTTTGGGTGTTGGGCGTTCTAGTTGTCGCCTGTCGACTGTAAGTATCATCCAATCTCCTTCATGGGTGTTTGTTTTCTGCTTTCTTTGCAAACGTACAAGGCTGATAAGTGATGGTATAGAGTAGCACGGCGCATGAAGCTTGGAAAATGGAAACGCCTTGCCATCGAAGACTATCTGATGTGTTTCGCTCTCGTGCGTCTCCGAGACTCACTCTCTCTAGTTGGTAAAGACTAAAATCAACCTCCAGGTCAACTTCACAGGTGTTGTCGTCTGCATCAATGAAGTCGCAAAGAACGGCAGCAACTACATGCCCGCCGAGGTGGCTGCAAGTCTCACACCCGAGGAGGAGGACAGGGCCATATGGGGTAGCCAGATGACCTTCGTTCTCGAAATGTTCACGCTGACTGCCACCTGGACGGTCAAAGGCTGTCTCTTATTTCTATATTCCCGATTGACAGAAGGCACTTCGACGAAACAGCGCTGGGGCGTCAGGCTTGTTTCCGGCTTCTGCGGCATATCTTACCTCCTTGTTACTTTCTTGTTTGTATTTTACTGGTGCACTCCCACCCCTGAGTATTGGAGGGTGCCGGTGAAAATCAGTAAGTCCTTGAGCGTTGGTGTTGTTCCAACGTTGACTGACAACCTGCAGTGCAATGCGCGACCTACTACAACCATATGATATTTGCAACGGCCTGCAATATTTCGTCAGACTTGATGCTCTTATTCATTCCTATTCCCATTATGATCAAGATCCGCTTGCCGATTAAGAGGTCCGTTAAGCCTAGGGGCTCTCGACCGAGCTTGACTGACTGGCATCTCCAGGAAAATTGGTCTTTGCGCCGTCTTTGGCCTAGGTCTCTTCAATGTAAGAGCCCCTTCTCATGATTGCCACACTCACTAACTCATCAACAGATTCTTGCCGCTGTCCTGAACCGATACTACAACTTTAGCAACCCCAACTCATACGTGTTCCTCTACTGGTATGTCGCCGAGGTCGGGGTTGCCATGTATGTCAGTAATCTTCCGCTCTGCTGGCCAGTCATCCGTCTCGCGATTGGCTCCAAGGGCGACTCATCGAACCCATCATATACATCTCATCCGAACCCATCTTATCCCGAAAGCACGGCTCGCCGTAAACCTCAGAGCCGCCACCCCCTAACGAGCACGGCGTCTGTGTGGGCGAAACTGGATGATGAGGACGGCGTACAAACTGACGCGTCCCGGGACCAGGGCAGCCAAATAGAGCTTGTAGACCTGAGAGCGCCAGACCTAGTAAAACAGCCGTACCGCACAGGAGCGGAGGTTAGTAGTGATCCACAACAAGGACATGGTCCCGAGGATCAGATCAGGGTCGTGACTCAGGTACATATCACTTCGAAATAGATGTGAGAATCCCCAGCTAGCAGGGGTCAGATAGAATAAAAACACACGTGTGCGAAGGACGCTTAGATGATTTGGCTTGTAATAATAATAGACGAAACAAGAGGGGAGGACGCGAGCTACTACTTCAAGGTGACCAGCATGCGCCCCCCCAGATCCGCACATCTCTTAGCTCCCGTGTTGTATTTTCTTGGCTCCCGCTCAAGCCGCAAGCTTGGCCATCGCTCGCCCACTGAGAATCGGCTTCCTAAACTTGACACGGGCTCAACGTGGCCGGAGTTTACCGGGTTTCATCGACCGGCATCCTTCCATGCAGAGTGGAGGGCAGGGATTCAAGGTCTCGACGTCTGGCCAACGACCGATGCGACCAACGCAGAGTTGCAAATGGAGAACCCCATGGGATCAATAGCGCATGAGACCTGACAATCCCTGGTGCTAAGAAAGGAGGCGATGCCATGACTGAACCAGGACTGAAACCCTGGATTCGATCGCTTTGACGAGATAGTGCGCAGCATGCGAACGAGTGCCCTGCCTTCGACCAGGGCTCTCTGGCTAGTCGATTACTACCGGCTGAAGCCACTGCACTTATAAAACAAGCCCTCTAGGCTACTCCATTCTCTCGCACTGGGTAGCCCCAATCCTCTGAGGAACATTCTGCTTTGTTCGTGTTCATCTTGACGGTTCTTGTCCTTTTTTTTTCTGCTTAGCTTTGTCGTGTCACGAAGCAACACACGCTCCAGCTCTGAGCCGTCCCACATCTCATCCAACCGCGCGTTTCCTTCACTCCCACTTTATCCTATATTACCACTATATGCTTCACATAGGGGCCGATATTATGGCAGAACCAACCCATGACATTGAAATAGTGACCGAAAAGGCCGCCAAATTGAGCTCTGTGCCCTCGTCTGACGAGGTCATGAGCTCGAGCGAGCCGCCTGTGCCCCCATCCTTCTTCGGAAAACTCAATAGTCGTATCGAGGGTCTCGCCGGGATCGAGGTAAGGGGTATTGACCGCGTACCGCCCGAGGAGCGTCAGCCGGCATCGCACGCCGCCGATTTACAGGTTGCTGTGCTATGGTTCAGTGCCAACCTATCATTGAACAACCTTGCAACGGGCCTCTTCGGCCCAATGGTCTTTCACTTGGGCTTCTTAGACAGTGCTCTCTTGGCCGTCTTTGGAACCATTCTCGGCGCTTGCTCCACGGCATACATGGCCACCTGGGGCCCGCAGAGCGGGAACCGAACCATGGTCAGTAGGAACACTCGGCGGTTGTCGACCATGACTGACAGGAAGACTGTAGGTTGTCTTGCGTTACTTCATGGGTTACTGGCCGGCCAAGTTGCCCACATTCTTGAACGTGGTGCTTATGGTTGGTTACACCACAATCGACTGCATCATTGGTGGCCAAGTTCTTTCCGCTGTGAGCGGTGGTCGCATGAGCATCCAAGTAGGCATTGTTATCGTTGCCGTCGCGACATGGATTATTGCCGTCTTTGGCATGGCTATCTTCCATAGATATGAACGGTATGAGCCCTTTATCTGCTTGTGGGTAAACACCTTGCTCACATGGTTCTAGATATGCTTGGATTCCCCAGGTTATCGTCCTCTCCATTCTTATTGGCGCCGCGGGCCCTCATTTCGATGCTTCCTATCCGCCCACCGTGGCCGGATCCACGCTTGCGGCCAACCGACTCTCCTTTTTCACCCTCTGTTTCTATGTGCCCAACTCTTGGGCGGCGGCGGCCTCTGACTTTTATGTCTACTACCCAGAACGAACCTCACGGCTCAAAATCTTTTTACTTACCGTAACCGGCTTAACGCTTGCTTTCAACCTGGTATACCTCATCGCCATCGGACTCGCCACCGGTCTAGATAGCAACCCGGCCTGGGCCGAAGCAAACGATGTTAGTACCGGTGGCCTTATTGTTGCGGCCTATGATCCCCTTGGTGACTTTGGGCGGTTCTGTTCTGTTGTTGTAGCTCTTGGCGTCATTGCCAATAGCACCCCATCAACTTACTCGGCCGCTCTGGGTTGCCAGGTCTTTGGTCGTTACGGGAAAGCTGTACCGCGATGGGCTTGGTGCTGTGTCCTGACTTTGATTGCGTTGGTCCTCGCTATGGCTGGTCGCGAGCATCTGCTTGTCATCTTCCAGAATTTTGTCGCTCTTATGGGTTACTGGGTGATGCTCATGATCTGCATTGTCGCGTTGGAGCATACCCTCTTTCGTGGACGACAGGGCTTTGACTGGGCTGCGTGGGAAGATAAGACGTATCTCCCAGTCGGATGGGCTGCATTGGCAAGCTTTATACTTGGCTGGGTCGGTGCCATTCTTGGGATGTCCCAAGTTTGGTATGTTGGACCAATATCTGAAGCCGCTTCCCTCGCAGATCTAGGCATGTGGCTGGGTTGCGGGTTTGCGTTATTGGCCTTTCCTCCTCTGAGATTCCTTGAATTGAAGATGGTTGGACGCTGAGTCTATCGATAATCTAAACAGTTAAAAAGGAAAAAAAAAAAAAAAACAGACTATAATTCAATGTTGAAGAGCATGCATGTATTGTGTTGATGATACTTCCGCGAACAAGGTAATGACATCTAGGTGTGATTGGACTACCCTATACCATGAATAAACATTGTGTGAAGCGCGGAGTAAGCATGGAGGACACATTCCGCGTTGCTGACGTGGCTGGGCTGGTGACAGCCCACGACACGAAAGAAAAGTGGGCGGCGCTGAAGCTGACTTCAACCAACAGGGCATCTTGGATAGAGTCGGTACAAAGATTAATCCGAATCACGGTTCCTGTTGTGGTCTGAGCGAACTAACTCTCTAGGAAGCGAGTTGACTAGGCATTTTCGTGGACTCTGCTGCTCAGGCATCGAGACTTTGAACAATCTCACTCACTCGATTTCCTACTGTTCATTTCTCGACGCGTTCTTGGAAATGAAGAGTGCCAATTCTCCCCTTGCTCAGCCTGCCTTGGAAGATAATATCTCAGACACCGGCACGAGCGAAAGTGATGAGCTTCAGAGGGACGCGTTGGAATTGAGAGGCTCAAGGTCCATTCAACCTGTTCAAACGCAAACAGCTCCACGGCGCAAGCCAGTACCAGGAAAAGGGTTTCGAAAGACGAGAACAGGTTGCTTCAACTGCAAGCGGCGGAGGGTGAAATGTTCTGAGCACCGTCCAGAGTGTCATGGTTGTCGACGTATGGGCATGGTCTGCGTGTATCCTGCGACCATTCTGCCTGACTCAACCCACTCAACGGTTGCTGCTGCGCCAAATACAACGCTTTCTCTCGATCACCTCCGTTTCTTCCACCACTTTCTCGTTGAGGCCTATCCCCCGCATCCTTATGGTGCCTCGCCAGTGTGGCAGGACGTCGCTGCATTATCACATGAGGTAGGTCAAGCCTCGCGCTGTTGTCTTGAACAGCCTTTCCTTCATTCGTTTAGTATCTCATGGACTCGAATTAGTGAATCAAAATGAATGTGCTGACTTGAGTGCCACAGTATGAATTCCTGGCGTCCGCCCTGTTAGGCCTCGCGGCGCAACACTTGACTCTGTTCCATCAAGCCAACTTCTCCACGCAAGCTCTCGCCCTTAGGGTCTCGGCCATTAAAGGCTTGAACAACGCGCTCTCAAAGCCTTGCCTCACGGCGACAGATGCCGATGCCCGATATGCAGCTGCCATAGCTCTTACGTTCCAGTCATCGTACATGCCGGATGGCTTGATGGATTTCATAGCACTCATGCGCGGCTGGATGCTTATTTCAACCACCCTCGTTGTTGACCATGGCAAATCGATGTTCCGTCAATTCACTCGGGAATCCTTCGTCGGGAGTATGGAGAGACACGTCGAACGACAGTGCCATTTCAACAACGACATGGTCATCCAGGATTTCCTTGCCTCACTCAAGACCATTCGACCTCTATGTCGAGGTCACGCTGAACTGCGTTATCTCCTTACACTAGAGAATCTAGCTCTATTAAGCAAGACATCCCCACGCGACGGTTCGTATTGTTCTCTCCAATTTTGGACACTGACTCTAATGGACTTGAAGCATTCCTCGAGATGGTGCCCTGCTATGCTCTGACGAACAAGATGACACACGAAGAATACACAAGCTTCACTGATCCTTCAAATCATATAGCTCAAGTCCTTCTTGCGCATTTCCTGGTTCTCGACCACATCCTAGACACCTGTTTTCACGACACTACAGGCAAGAATTTTGCCTTCTCAAAAGATATCACTCAAGCTTGGGTCGCAAATGTTGCAATGAATTTGCCAAACAGGTTTCAGAAGTATATGATATGGCCGTTAGGAGCAGCGAAGGGCGTCCTAGGTTAGTGCCAGGGCAGGTCTCCTGGTTAACCGTTTTATTATAAGCGTTCATACACTCTAGATGCTTCCAATGCCCATATACTCTGTAGAGATCTGAAAGGAAATTGTTAGCCTGAAGCATTTGGCATGGTGTTTGTGATATGACTGTTGGAATCTCGATTGTTCGGCTCGGGTAAGCTGAGTCCAGTTGAGAGCTAATAATAGCTGGGTCAGACCTTTCTTGGACGTGACCAGGATACATACCAGGATCTGTCAAAAAACGAGGAAAACGACCAGCCGACCAATGAGGAACAACGCCCAGTTCGCCCCAAACAACATTCACCAAGCCATCCGGCCAGCACGCGTGGAAAAGGCACCATGCACGGTATTGTTATTCACTAATCAATTCTATCGAAATGAGACGCGTCAGATCCCGTCGGTTTTCGTCGTTCTAAAGCGACATCTGGCTACGTCAACGTGCTAGGCAAAGGGGCAGTATGGGTTAAGCTTAACATGGCTGACGACTGTCAAATACGTCAACAAGATGTATAAAGCTTCCAATGATCTCGGTACCAAAGTGATGTTTGCCTTTCCATCTACTATCAACCGACCAGAACAAGACAGCACCATTGGCCAGCGCAAGACAACTCTCACAACCCTCGCAATACTTCCAACCATGATTACCACCCAAACCATCCCCCAACAGGCGACTTCGACCTTGCCCACGACGAGCGCAACGTGCACGACCGCCGTCCCTGACCGGTACGGTTATGTGCCCCCGGATTCATGCAACGCCAACTACGGCTTTTATCCTCAATGGGAGGATAACGCGGCGTTCGCAGTCGTATTTGGCCTCTCTACTGTCGCACATGTCGCCCAAGGGGTGATCCTGAAGAAGGTTGGTGGTTCCCCTCCAGTCGTTTCCAAATGTATCTTGAGCTTCACTAACTCACTTGGCAGCGTTTCTGTTGGGTGATCGTGATGGGGGCTCTATGGGAATGCCTCTGCTTCATCCTCCGTTCCCTGGGTGCAAAAGATCAGCAAGAGATGGGATATGTTGTTGTCTCGACCCTGTTGTTCCTGCTAGCACCACTCTGTAAGGACCCCCGGAAGGTTTCTTCAACTTGGGACATTTCTTAACATCCTCTATTACAGGGATCAATGCTTTCGCGTATATGATCGTTGCTCGCCTCGTCCACTTCCTTCATCCCAAGCGACGTATGATGGGCATTCCCGCACAGTGGCTGGGGAAGTGTTTTGTCACTGTTGATGTGATATGCTTCATCGTCCAGGCTGCAGGAGGAGTCATGATAGCCGACCAAGACAGCAAAGACAATGCCGAGCTGGGTAAAACGGTGTACATGGCTGGGGTTGGTGTTCAGTTGGCTTGTGTCCTAGCCTTCATCATCGTCCACACCCTGTTTCACCGCGATCTCCTCCGCAGCGCCCGCATCGGGAAGGTCACACCTAAGAACGGTTGGGCCAAGGCATTGCTGTGGGTTATCTACGTCGTTCTTGGTCTCATTATCGTCAGTATAGAGATCATCTCAACAGCAACGAGAATGGACGGGCTAACATTGACCGATGTAGATCAGGATTATTTTCCGCCTTGTTGAGTTCAGTCAGGGCGTCTCAACCTCGAATGTTGTACTACGACACGAAGAGTTCCAGCTGTACCTTGATGCACTACCCATGCTCATCGCGGTCGTTGCACTGAATCTAGTGCACCCTGGTATGGTTCTGGTAGGACCCGAGAGTACCTTTCCACGTGTAAAGATGAATTGCTGGCATAGACGACGCGCCACCGCATCTGACACTCTTGAGCTTTCGCCGCCTGAGAGGATTTAACAACCCTTGGCATCTTGCTGTTGACCATATGGCAATTGAATGAATTGTTGGAACTCATGGTGCTTTATGGCATTCGGACGATTGAAGAAACGCCGCACTTCCACAACTCCTTTCCTTCGATCTAGTTAACTGGGGAAAAGCATAGGATGTATAAAATCTTGTATCTACTCTATGGAGTAACTTGATGATTTAATAGAGTTATATTTGGGGCCATCACCACTTCTCAAACTCGAGAATCAAGTTCGGTGCTCCGATAAACACTTTTGGCATTACAAAAACGAACTTCCAAAACTCAAATGTATGTGCAGTTACGCTTTTGCCACCATTTTTCCCAGCAAATGTTAGATTGTATAACGGGTTGACGTTCCCGGATACCAAGAGGTTCAAGCCTTGAATGTCCTCAAGGCTCGACACCGTTGGCTTACCCCGGAAGGTCGACACAACAATGGTGAATCTGCTCGAGCTATTGCCTTCTGGGTATGTCAAACTGAGCCTCCCAGGGGATACTTCAGACTGAAGGGCATGCTCAGTGGAACGGAGCTGCAAAACGGTCAGCTCCATGTGTGTATGCGGTAGCATTCTCAACTTACTGTTAAGAAGGCAATTTCCCGATCTGTTTTCCATTGGACCACTGCAGGGTTGAAGGAGGAAATGCTGCCAGCTGGTCCGCCAACTTGTGTTTGGTTGTAGGATGATGCACCGATCGTCAGGTTCTCCGACAGCCAGGTCGACATGTTTCTTATCTCGAGATCGTAGGGAGGATAGTAAGCCTGGGCTCGGAATGTGCGGTCTCCGTCGAAAGTCTTGAGGCGATCAAAAAAGCCTTCCGGGAGGTGTGTTGCTTGGGCTTTCGCCAATGTCGCGATGACAGGACCCCAAGCAAAGTCGGCCGAGTGAGTCATGATATCGGGCTGTGTTGTTAGCATTGAGCGGACACGAATCAAAACCAACACTGTGTTTGGGTCAAGGCCTTTCTCACCTGGCGGATGACTGAACAGCTTTCCTTGCCGAGATACACCCAAAACCAAAGAGCCATCACGCTCAAATAGCGATTCATGTCGTACCCATAGGCGCGGTCCCACGGGCCAGCCATGTTCTTCATGCCTGGGTGCCAAAGGCTTGCTATAGCCTCCCAGGTCTCACGAAGCATCGTCGGACCGACCTGCGCCATGATAGAATGCTCTGGAAGATAGGTGCTCCAGAGCACAAGACCGAACAGGGATACCCCAGTGTATGTGCCGCTGTTAAACTCGGAAAGCGTCTTGGTCATGTTAAAGAGCCCAATGATTTCGTTGGCGTATGCCTCACCCGAGATTGTCATATTGTAGTCGTTGATCCGTTGACCCATCCATGCCGAGACAAATGCCCGCATAATTGCCTAGGGTTTTTCTGTCACTACTTGTTCAGGAGAAGGGTTGCGTATTTGCTTACTGGATTGCTGTAAGCAGGGTAGAGGTTATCGTCGTCGACTCCCCCAACACGATACGTATCGCCCACAGTCGCGTTGTGAAGCGAGGCCAAAATGAGCTCCTTGGTCTTGTTGGAGAGCCGGTCGGGGTATTCCTCCATCATCAGGATGAAAGTCGTGGAAACGAAACCGCGCCAATTCGGGTCCCATGACTCGTAGATCTTGGCCGGGTACGTTTCCGTGCCGACATCTGGCTCCTCTGGGTACTTTTGATATGTCCCATACCATTGTTGGGATGTATTGGTAAACTGGCCGTCAATCACGTTGGTGATGATCTTCTCTGCCTCTTCACGGTCGTGGCCCTCATTTCTAGCAAGCAGCCCGAGCGCGTACCAGGCAGAGCTGCGAGTGTTGTGGCGCAAAGCCTTTTCTTTATCCAAGTCGTATAGATAGCCAAAATCACTGTCGTAGTATGTGTCCATCCATGACATGGATTCGTGGAGGAGTTGCTGGGCATTGTTGGTCCAGAAGGAAACATCGCCAGTGTCGCCATTTCCGAAAAGACCCAGTACAGACGGCGAAAGAGCGTAGATAATAGAAAGGATTCCAAAAAGTAAAAGGAAGCAATAGAGAAGGCGAGACAATGAGTAGGCATAGCAGGATCTATACACGAATGGCCGACGAGTGAGGTTCCATGGTCCTTGGCTCGGTAAGGGATTGTAACCAATATGAAGGTTTCTTTTGAGAGGGGATAGATACTGCTGCCATACGCTCGTAAGGAAGCTGGGTTGTATGGGATATTCCATCTTTGACCGAATTGCGCTCCGTGAAGAAAGAACAACAATCAAAGGCGGATAAATGAGATTAGATCAGCGGGCAAAGTCTAGAGGATCACGTGGTAAAATACGTCACAGCCACAAAGGGAGGCTAGAATGGAATGATAGGAGAAGAAGGGGGCAGCGAAAGAGAGAGGCATTAAATAAGAAAATATTTGTGATATTTAGGATAAATAGATATCAATGCAAATAATATTGAGGCTTGATATATATAAGATGTGTGACTATCAATCTGGTTATATGCTTATGACATATGTATGTCTAGATAAGACATGACTGAATAAAGAATTTCTTTTCTGGGAGTAGCAACTTTGATAGGCCTCGTTCGACTCGCAACAGCTCGTTTCAAGTAGGTGATTTTTCTTCGAGCAGTTGGTTGACTAGCCAAAGAGCCTTGACTCCTTGAGCACCCCTCCTGGCACTCCAGCCATTGCTCGATTCCCCCCAGTCAGTCTCAGCTTTTGCACTTGTCACAGGCCGCATGGATTTTTGTTTGTCCTCAAAGCTTTTATTTTTTTCCGTATTGCCCAGAGAACAGCACTATCTAAGTTCCTCCAGTCCTCCCATATCAATACTTTCCAATTTTCCATTAAACCCCAGTCAACTTTTCCCCCTCAGTCCAACCGACTAACTTTTCGTCAATCCAGTCATGTCCCCTTAGGCGAGGCACTTCTTGGCCTCCTGCTGGACCAGATCCTTGATTTCGCCCTGGAGGGGAACGGTGGTGGTGCACTCCCTCTTGCCCTTCGCGTCGGGGGTGATGGTAATGGTGATCTTGTCACCTGGCTCAGTGTTGTAGGAAAAGGTGAAGCTGCTGCTGTCGGTCGCGGTGTTGACGGTAGTCGTGGTCTGGCCGTTGGACGAAGAGCCGACGTTGATTTTGCCGTTGGGTCGGATGACAGCTCGTCCTCCGCAGAGAGGTCCCCTGCCCCCGATGGCGCTGCTGACGATACAGCTCGCGCCGTCAAAGGCACCGCCGAAGACCTTGCCAGCGAGGTTGACACCGCCTCCAAAAATGTCGGCGGCCGTCTTCACACCGCCTCCAAAGAGGCCGGCAGCTAGGCCCAGACCTCCAGTGAACAGGTTGCTTGCCGCGTTGACGCCGGGTCCGAAGAGGTTGAAGAAGAAGGCTTCCTCTCGAGTTTCCTTCAAGTTCACTTTAGTATCAAGTTCATCTCCAAATCGGTGGTAGGCAAGCGAGGCCACTCAACTTACCAGAGGAGCACCCGAAGCGGAGGTGGCGACGACGGCCAGGACGGTGAGAGCGGCGGTGACCTTCATGTTGGCTAGGTAGATGGTATAGTAAGTGAGGCGAAAGAATGTGGACAAGGTAGAGGATGATAGGCAAGAAAGAGGATGTAGACTAGAGAGAGGATGGCTGAGTAAGTGATTGATGACTGGAGTGGGATAGAAAGGAAGGGACCGGCCAACCCGTACCTTTATAGATGTTTCCTGGCCTCTGACTCCCCATCACCAGCACTTCGACATGCCTCAATTAGTGAAATGTTCAATGCTTCGAACATCCCAGGTGGACCTTCGAATCGGACCGAGATCGACCCATA
Source organism: Fusarium robinianum (assembly GCA_013623725.1). Taxonomy (NCBI): domain Eukaryota; kingdom Fungi; phylum Ascomycota; class Sordariomycetes; order Hypocreales; family Nectriaceae; genus Fusarium; species Fusarium robinianum. The sequence continues at coordinate 87,701 of JABFFI010000002.1, read as the reverse complement.
ATACCTTTGATGAATCTTTGTGATATGTTTTCGGCATGGAGGGAGTGAGACATTGAGCATCTTTAACATATCCTCCGGCAAAAGGCCCCATTCAGCTAACCAACTCTCAAAGTCTATGCAATGGTGTCCCAACGTTATCTGACAGGATAGTCCTGATAGAGACCACACATAGACTTCGCCTCCCCAACGTCATGGAAAATTGGAATGTCCATTGAGTGAGCTCCGATGCTCCATCTGACTTGGGGTATGGGTGGAACTTTGTTGCTTGAAATTCCAGACCCTCCATACTATTGAAACAAGAGTGTGTCGCGGGCCGAAAGAGATCATATTAATACGGGCCAGCATTTCAATGCCCTAATTGTCCCTACATTCCATACCGCCAAGTTAAAGTAAACTGCCCAAGAAGTTCCCACTTATTAATCTTCAGCTCCGGAACATCTCATACACTCTATGCTTCCATCAATGCCCTTGAGCTGCGAAGACTGAAAGCGCTCAGTCGCGGTCTCACCGCCCTTCGTGTTCTCCAACCACCCTGTGGGGGGTTTGATTGTAGAATTGACATTCAAGTCCTCTCTAGGAGTTTCTTTGGCCAATTTTCACATTTTTAAAAATGAATATTCGATCAAAGCTAAGAGTCTGCTCACCTGCCTCGCCAGTTCACAGAATAAAGCGCTGTTCAGGCTGAGCCATTTCCTGCACTACAAAAGTACAGTTGGACAAAGTTTTAATCTATCAAGCCGTCCCTAGGGTAATCCGTCCAGGCCCATCGCGTTCCGTACCCACAATTGGACCGATAGTTGATGTTGACGACAACGAGCGAGTTGCGATGTGATAAATGGGTATCATTCCAACATAACACCGGAAGAGCTAAGATAAGGAGGTAGGTTGCCTAGTATATGTATGGTCCGGATTCTTTCCAGGGTAGTTAGAAACCAAAACATGCATGGACAGGTGGGTGGTTGGCGATGGAGTCTCTGACACACCGCCAAGGGACCCTCCCTTTCTCTAGCTTTCGCCCTTGAGTATATTCGGCGCAACAGAAGACATTTCATACGCACACATCTATGTTTGAGAATTCTCACCCTAATTCAGTCGCCAGTGACCAATCGATAAACACAAGTTGCACTAAGCTATTCCAGTCCTCGGGTTGAACGATTGAGAGTACGCTCGATAATGATAACTGCTTCCGAAAGGCGTAGGCATTTGTAAAGGCAACGGACTTGCAAAAGTCCCGTTTTCCTTGCTCTAAATTCCGCCAATGTCAATCCTAGTTGGAACTCTTCCCTCAGTTATGCGTCACCTACTCAATACTATTTTCGGAATCAAATCTCCCCGAAGGAACTCAAGATAATTCGATCAACTACCCTATATGCTGAAATTTGCAAGACTATCCCGAGTTACATAGAGCTTTTTCGCCACAATGTTATTACCAAGAGACCGCTAATGTCGCTCTCTGGTGTTGTACGTCTTAGTTACAAGCCAGGTAATAACTACGGTACCAGCTCTGGCCGCCAATACAGGTTTTTGGCTTGACCTTGATTTGGTCAAAGTGACAGCCTGCGTCACTGTAAACCCACACTATTAGAGGAATCAATACCAATCCAAAATACAGTAGCTATGAGGAAGGAGACTGACAAGCACAGCCGCGTTGGATTTTATCGACGCTTAGAGAGCGAACTTTCCAAAACTCCTTGCCAACATTTTCGTGGAACTCATACTTCTCGCATCGGTTGGTCTCGGATCCTAGAAGCGTCCAGTCGGCGAGTTTCTTTCGTTTGGTGCACTTGTGGTCGCTGAATATAGCACCATCGACATAAACGGGTTCGACAGATTCCCTTGCCACCTGTTCCCCAGGGACGGCAGTAACGCCCATCGCGAGGGCGGCGATAGTGGCGGTGAGGACGGTGGTGAAATGCATTTTGGAGGACTTTGTTGTGGGCGTATGCCAATGGACTTAAAACCGTAAGGTCGTGTTTTGTTGAACCAAGGGGATTGAGACTGTGTTGGATTTAGGCTTCTTAGCTGATCAAGCTGAGTGACAGAGATATTCAAATGTAGCGGGAAGTGGAAGGTCTTTTATGCCGTTTGACGGGGAAATATTCTTTGCAACGTTGTGCGAGAGTTTCTCACTTTGATCTTTCGCCTTTCGTAACTTCTGAGAAGAAGGGATACACGTGCGACGTAGTGTCTATGCCTCGGAAGAAAGATGGCCTCATCCGGTGCTGTATTTAGATACGAACCGTTGCTGATCGTATCGAGCGCTACATGGAAACGGAAACGGTAACATGCGCCGCCAGCACTCCACATCCCTGGACCAGAGCCGTGTTTGAACAAAGGTCTTGACTCAGCCCAGTCGCTGTTTTTAGGGCCCTAGAATGATGCGTTTTGTCAGCTGGTGAGCGACGGGAGAGGAATTACTATATGCGTGACGTTGCGCGCTTGGCATTGCATTGCTGAATGGTACTTAATCAAGAGCAACAGCACGAGAGGTGGCATAACTTCAGCCGCGCTGCGGTCAGCGGCAGCGAGAAAGACAGCTAGGTGGGAGAACAGAATGTGCTAGGGAGCTTCTCAAATGCCAACACGAGGCAATGCATTCAAGCGGCCGAAGGTAGCAACCCATGATGTTGGACGCCAGCACGGAAAGACTCAACGCTGCTACCATCGATTTCTCAGGAAGTTCAAGAAATTTTTGAATAGATGACGGCATTCATTGCCATACCTACTTCCGAATATCTGGTGGCTAAAATTTTTTTCTTCGAAATGGAATCATCGCCAAAAATGGTGAAGAAGGGGATAAACGGCAATAGTAATACTCCGAGCAGTGCTGGGTCTCCGTCACTTGAGGCTACAATGGCCTAGCCTCCTATGCGGTCTTGGTCAGTCAATAAGAATGATTTATTCATCATTTATCGCAACTGATCAGCTGCAGCCTGTTTGTCAATAGAAACGCGTACAATTTTTGAGAATTCTAGGGATGTTGACGACCCGACTCCCCCTTAGTTTAGGACTCGGTCCTTTCTCGCGTACGCTTCTCGCGTGCGGCGTTGTTGTGTCTTTTGTGACCTTGGCCTGATGTGAATAACCGTATTGTTCTCAAATTATACCTTATTTTGCTATTGTTATCCCTATATGAACCTTTTAGCCTGGGGAAGTTATTCTCCCATCGCCAAAAAGCATGACTTTAGATAAGGGGGATTAAAACGTGCTCCTCGACCTTGTGCCGCCACTACCACTCGGAGCGAAGCTCGAGAAGCAGAGACCTAGCAACAATAGAATGTTCCGAAGATGAGATACTGAGGTAGCCAGCAACTTGACTTAGAATATGCTTTTGTCCCAGTTCCCAAGACTGCGTATGAATAAACTGAGTAAGGTGCTAAGTTCATAGCCTTTCATCTTAAAACAACTGCCTGGCTGATATCTCGCAATAAAGGCCCTAACAAGCCCCTTTCTCAATTAGTTTTCGCAATACTCTTTTCTCTTTTTTAGCTCATATTGCAATGCCCCCTTTTCCATCTTTCTCCGTTAGTGGCTAGAGATATTGGATCACGGAAGCGCCAGAAATTACCTTTAGCTGGCTTGATAACTCTGTCAGCGGGCGGCCCTCGTATCTCATCTTACGAAGCAGCTGTTCGGATACATATCACGGTGTTTAACGTTGGCTCGGGAAAGATCACGATAATTGGCCTTGTGACACGGGAAACGTGACGTGCAGTGGCTTTCATGTTCGCCGCCACCCTGGAATCTAGACAGATCGCTTCCGAAGATCCCCAACGAGCGGTTGGGTTGGGCGTTGCTCCCACCACTAGCATCTCCTGTCTCAGGGTGTATCGATCCCTGCCGTTTTTGCTGTTTGTTCACTATTTTAGCCCCTTTTCTCTCATCTGACGGTGGTGGCCCTGCCTGGCAAAGGTCGTGGCTGTTTGTGATGTCGTCGCAACTGCGCTTGCGATATGCCGCTTAAGGTCATAGGAAAAGTGTCACCGTAAAAGCCGTGAGCACCAGTTTGATTGCCTTCAGGGGTAAAAATTTCTAAATGCTGATTGGGTGAAGTGACATTTTCAACTATATACACTATTAACAAACATCGCGCTTACCCACTGCCTATTGATCTAGAGACTCAATACCTGCTTGTCCGCCTTTAATCTTGCTGTCAGCTTCTTGCGGTCAATGTCCTGTATTCTCACGCCCTGCTCAATCGCCATCACGGCCGCTGTAGCTGCACTCTGACCCAAGATCATGTATGTTGGCTCCATGCGAATCGATGAAAAGGCAATGTGCGTGCTGCTCATTGTCACTGGATTAAGAAAGTTGGTCGCGTGGCTGGACTTGGGAACGATGGAGTTGAACGGAATAGTGAACGGTCCGCGAAGGGGTACATGTACGAGACCCTCGTCGTAGATGCGGCCATCGACAAGAACACGATCCACCTGGTGCACATCGAGCGTGTAGGCACCCATACCAACAACACTGTCGCCGGTGTGTGATCCTGGCTGCTGAATATCGCTCTGTTTCATGGTATACACTCCGGTCATCCGCCGACCCTCGCGGATGTAGATCTCGTGTGGCCAGTTACCGTTCTTGACGAACTCGTCCTTGGCGTAGCCCCAAGCCCCAACGGATGTCCGAATGTTTTGTGGGACACGTGGATGATTCGCCAGTGTCCAGAAGAAGCCTTGCGCCCACACTTTGTGCGTCGCCGCATTCTCTTCTCGTTTCTGGTACGACCACTCTGCGTAGTTGGAAGTGGCATCGTAGTTACCGCCGATCATGTCGGTGCTGACCTGACCGTTTGCGTTGGTGTCTGTCTTGATGTTTGGCATGAGCTGGCTTGTGAAGAATGGACCTTTGTAGCCCGCCTCGATGTAGCGGAATAGTATCTCGTAGGCGGACTCGTTGTAACCGGCGGGCTTCGAGAAGCGGACTTGGTTGTCGGTCACTTTGGTCAAACACAGCCGGTAGTTGTAAGACTGGAGACGGCGATCCGCATTACCCTTGACTGCCTCCGGATCTTTGACGACTCGCTTGACGCCTGAGATCAAGCCGCTCTTTGGGTTTCCCTTCTTCACGTATGGGTCGATCTCAGAGAGTCGATTCTTGGTATTGACGGAAATTCCAGCCTCCGACTCTTGAAATTCACTTCGGCCCTCGCGCCCAACCCGGTATGGAATACCTGCCGCCGCCATCAAGTCACCCTCATAGCCAGCATCGATGAACATCTTTGCGGCAAAGACGGATCCGGACTCGGTTCGGAAAGATGTGATTTTCGTCCCGGCCTTGATCAAACCACCCTTGGAACGGACAATCCGCTGGTTTCGGAAGACGGGTATCTTGCCATCCTTCATCCATTTCTCCCAGATGTATTCCGCGACTCTCGGCTCGAACGTCCACTGCACTTTCTTGCCCTCATCGATGGCCGGACCGGGCTGGGCGCGGATTTTCCTTGACAGGTAGTTCGATCGTGTCTCTTGTTTCCAGGCGGTGGATTTCTGGTAGTAGGTGAAAACCTTCCCATAGAACTCTCTGGCGATACCGCCAATGGTGTTGCCGTTCTTAGAATCTGTCCAGCCCAGGCCCGATGCTGTGAGGCCGCCAAGAGTGTCGCCAGGAATGACAATGGCCACCGACTTTTTCATCCGCTTTGTCTGTACGGCGGCCGCGAGAGCAGCAACGGTATTACCGTAAATGATGACATCATATTCGTGGAGGGAAGGTTCCTTTATCACGGCGGCAGAGGCAGCTGTGAGGACGAAGGAAATCAGACAAAGTGTAAAAAGAAGGTCAAGCAGGGGGTTCCGGAACGAGGCAGCCATGGCTCTCTAGTTAAGGGGGCCTACAAGAAAGGCTTCCTTACTTTGGGAGAAATGGGATGATGGTCCAATTCGATCGAGAGGTGAGCAGAGAGCCGATAGGCGATAGCTTTCGCCGGCCGGCTAGATCTGGGATCATATGGTTTTTCAGTAACATCTAATCTGGATCATTGAGCCATGATCGACCATGGCTGAACAAGCTATTGCTTTGTCGACAGGGGCCTCGAGGCAATGCTATACCCTTTTCGCGCGAGGAATGCCGCTCTCTGCCTGAACAATAGCCAATCTTCTCGAGCCAACCCCTTTTCTTGACAAATGGCACTGTTGGACTGCCGGCCATTCCTGGTTGAGACCTTAGTGGTGGGATTGTGTGGGTCGACGACGTGGGAGGGAGGTCAAAGGCCTAGAATCCATCCTTGACGGAGAACATGTCACTTTGAGACTGAGGTTAATCCACCTTGATTTCAGAATACGGAGTATAATTTGGACATTAATTGAACGGCAGTTCCAACTGAGAGGCTTTGCGGTTCCGTCCTCTGAGTGACGTCTCACTTTGTACGAAGTACAATGGCAGATTCATGACCAGACAACGTGGAAGATTACCGGGGAGGGGAAGAAGGGCGGAGACATGACTGATTGATCTGCATTTTGATCTGCATCTTGGTCTATGAGACATTCAGAAGGTCCAGGTAGGAGGATGCAAGAAGAATCTAACAGGGTACATGTTATGACTTGAATAATTATTCGTGTGCGACCAAACCTCTAAGGTGTTCTGTTCTTGCTGCCCGAGTCACTGGCGCGCCATGACGATGCTACCACTTGACAGACTGATAAGGTTCTCAACAGGTCAACCACACTCTGTAACCTTCTGCAGTGTTGACTTTTAGATTTTGACAACACGTGGTTAGATCTAGATGGCCATGCTGAGCTGTTTTACGTGTTTCAGACCCAGGAGAGACCTAGATCTCACTTGTGACGCAAACGCTGAATGATGTGCTATGCTATGAATAGGCTCGACGGAAGTTCTTGCCCTAGCATTGGTGGTGTTGGGACAGATCGACATCCCGATAGCGAGCGCCCTGTGCGATTATTTCCAAATTTTGCTTTCTGCGCTGTGGTTGGCTTGCTTTCGGTGCCTGGGTTCGTCAACTGAGATGCAATGCCGTGTGTCTGCCTCCCAGCATCACCGTCTTGATCGTCAAAGACAGTGAAGATTGCAAAAACGATGAGAAGATGGGGAAGAGCTGGGCTGAGCATCTCGGTAAGGCAGAAGCCAGACCACTTTTTCCTTGCCTAGAACGTTCTGGGCTTTGGTTCCCGGACCTTTTAGGGCCTCGCTGCTGAAGCATTCATGAGCGGCAGGGGTTCGCAGTCAATAATTCGGCACGCGATTACAACGCAAAGCTGTGATAATCCTTCCCCATTATGCCTCGAGCAATAATAACGTCCCTCGTATAACTTCCTCCTTCTCGCATCGACCAGGTTGTTTGCAGGGAACCTGGTGATCTGTTCAGGATCCCGATGTAGGCACCGACTGCACTGATCGCTGAGGGAAAACCGCTAGCTGTTCGAGGTATCCTGTGGCGAGAATTCGGCTTTTTAGTACGCGCTATTGCATTCCAGACCCCCAATAAGACGTTGCTGGTGAGTCAACTTCAGGGCCAGAGGATCCATTTCGATCGCCCAGAATCACTTCCCGGCATGGCACGCAAGCCACCCCGGCACCGCCGGTGAACTATTGGAGGACCTGAGTGTCTTTTTTCAGGAGCTACGTCTTTAAATGACAGGGCCATTGATTCTTTCGGTCGAATTGTCTTGCCCTGTCAATAGCGCCGGTGGCGGAGTGATGCCAGCCTGGGAACTTCTGGCCAGCGTCAGTGCTTGCGGCAACGCAATCCGCGGCTCCCGTGCATTATCTCATGCTCAGAACCCATGCTCAGAGTCCATGCTCAGAATCCACTTTCCCAACGTTCTCGTCGATCGACGTGGAGGAGGGTCTTGGCCATCACACAACGGGAAAAAAAAAAAAAAAAACCTCTCTTGAGAGCGCAACTATTGCGTCGCCATCTTCCCTCCAACGTCCTTACATCAACATCTTGAATGTCGATGACAATAACTCGGTAGCCAACTAGTAAATCTCCAAGGGCATGATTTTTGCTCTAGCCTGCTCAGAACACAGAATTATTAACCCTAAACAAGACCAGGGAATATTGTTGGTCTACCCATCTCAACCACAAGTTGCGCAATGCTGTTGGGGCCATCTGGGATCGCCATCTCTCCCGGAATTACCCGTGCTTGCCGTGCAGCCCTCAGACCAAGGGTCCAGCATCGTTACTAGAATTATGCAGCTATTTCCAAACGTAGTATCACAACTGTAACGAACGCCTTGGCGAGATTGGCACATGAGGCCAGAAAGGGTTGATGCCAAGGTATTCATAGAGGCAGATTCGGCAGGACGAACAAGGGAGCTCACTAACTAGGTACTGGTCGCGGACTTTTGCCTGACAAGGTGACAAGGACTCATGCTGCGCCGCGCCCAGACAGATTCAGGCACAACAACCCCCCGCTGATGACCGCTCGCCCAACACGTGCACCAGCAAACCACAGATCAAAAGAACAAGGCACGAGTGGCACACGCGACGAGGTTGGAACAGGGGCACATGGACGTCTCTGTAATCAAGCATGGTGGCAATTTTCATGTGCCGTCACGGATATGTATGTCCTGTGGTGTCGAAGTCAGATGCCCAATCAATCCATGTCCCAGTTCCTGGAGGCGAACGTGCCAAGATGTAGAGGCCTTGTCGCGATTACCTACATAATTGAGTCAATGACAACGTCAAAAGAGAGTTGGGAGAATGTAAAATAGCCGGGTGATAGTTTACTTTTATTATCTTCCCTACGGTGTAGAAATAGTCTCACTAATTATTACAAGTTAGGAGCGGAGAGATATTTCAGGAGCGCTCGTTCTGAACTGGAATGGAGCTTTCGTGCCTCTCTCCTCTCGTTTATCAGCGAACACCTCTGTCACCCAACAAGCAAAACCCCTTTCCAGTCCACGCTGCTATAAAGCGCAGCCCTGAGCTCTGTAGAGTTTGCTACCAGTGTGCCAGGATTGCGGAATTATTTGAGGGCTCTAAAATCCTGAAGAGGGAGTCATTCGTCGCCCAAGCCCTGCAGCCCCAGCGACGCTGAGGCATAAACCTAGCTACTCCCGATCGCTCTTGACGATCGATTAATTTTTTGGGACCTTGTCAGTAAACCAAGAAATTAATGGTATTGAGTATCTATCCCATGGGTTAATTGGAGCTCAGCTCTTCATTCGATCTTCTTTGTCCCATATCTTGCAAGATGTCCTGGTCGAAAATTGGACTCCACCTTGGCCAGCAAAACAGTGGCCAGATGATACGAAAAACCCCCGAACCATGTACGACGGGCCGGCAGTCCAGCAGTTGTTTCGACCCAGAGAAGCGGAGCCCAGTACCGCATCTATAGCCAAGCACCAGTCAGCCAGAAGGATATCAAGTCAATTGACTCAGCTGGTTTCCTCCGTCAAGAGATACGTTTGTTAGAGAGAGGGAGGAACACGGGACGCTAGTAAAGACTGTGGCAATGGAATTAAAAGCGAAGACCTAGGGATTGTCGTCATCAAACACGGCCGAGATTCGGTTCGAGTGGTTTCGCGTGGTTATTTACCAACAAACCCCTCGTGCATCTCACCACTCACCGCAGCACGTCTACACATCCTCCACACGCTTTCATTTGCATGACTTGGCATATAATGAAGTGAACGAGATTTTGGGAAGTCGTAACAATGATGGGAACTGCCTTGGGCCAATCAGTCAGGTCCCGTCTTCTGACAGCTCTTCTTCAAGTATCGGCCTTTTCTACAACAGTAGCTCCTCGGAGGTAGTAAATAACAAAAAAAACTGACTCGTCTAAATTAGAAGATATATAAAGTGTAAGTGAGTAAGAGCTATCTATATTACAAGATTATTTAGTGGATAAGTGTAATGACTCGCGTCCATAAAGGTGTTGTGTTGCTCAGAAAGGAAACTTGCGTGCAGACGATTCACAAATGCGTCGAGAATAACTTGGTGTAGGTCTGCGACGGTGTAGTCTTTGTGAAACCAGTGATGTCGGACGAAGACTCCGCCGCAAGTCTTATCTCCAATGTATGGTGTGCCATTCCCGTCCATGCATGGTATAACACGTAGCTCTTCCGAAGAACTGTAATCGTACCGGACATAGGTAGAGAAAGCCGCTTGCTCGTGGGCCCAATCCTTTGCCCAGTGTTTGCAACCCTCATATTTCCTTTCGGTAGGACATTGCTCCCAGTCGGTAAAGAGTTGTTGTGTTCGGCTACTCTGCTGGGCGATAATAAAGCCTGTGTTCTGCATCACTCTGCCGTGGACATCACGGTTCTTGGGGGAGTCTGGATCGTTGGCCATGGCGACAAGAGTATTGTCCGTCACGTTCCACAGGCTCATTAGCCACTCAAGAGGGATCTGTGGATACATGACAACCGCGTCGGCATCTAGGAACACAACGAAGTCGTGCGTTTTCAGCGCTTCTTTAATGATTGGGACCTTGACCCATGTCCCATGTCGGTCGGGGTAGGCAGGTGCTTGGACGAACCGATAGTCGTATCCATGGATCATAGCTGAGAGATTGAAGAAGAAGCGTGTTAAAGACTGTTGTCAAATTCATTTCAAGCATCACATACCGTATAGATAGTGATTCATCATTCCAGCAGCCCTCCCAGTCAGTTCCTTGGGGTCCATAGAAGACTCGTTCATCATCGAACCATGGCCGGTATCCAACCGAGTATCGACGTCTAATATGAGCAGCTTCTTGCCCAAGGGCTGGGACCAGTGGTAGGTGTCATTGGGTATCGTGTAGTTATAGCCTTCCTTGGTCAGGAAGTGTGTCGCATTAAGATCGTGGAGGAAAGGGCTCCAAAGATGATGCATGAGCTCCGGCGAATTATCCCCGAGCCTTGCTGTCGGCGGGCTTGAAAAGGAGTTGCTAAAGGGGCTTCCTGTTAGAGGCCATTGGCTAGGACAGATGTAAGAGACAGCATCGGACATACTGGGGGAATGAGTCACCTGTCGACGAGAAATAAAAACCCCACGTGTGTATTGTCAGGCCGACGATGAGCAGAACGCCAAGAAGGGATAAGATACCCTTTCGGGTGGCTTGGGTGAACTGAGTCATCTGTAGGCAATCGAGTCCGGCAATCTCTTGTGTACGTCACAAGAGCTCTGCCAAGTGAAGATCGGATTTAGAGAAGTTTGGGGATGTTGGAAAGAGAGGGGCAGGCATTGTCAAGCCCTTTCGATGAGCCAGCGGGGGTTACAGCCTTTTGTGCGCAGGAACTTTGAGGCCACAGAGCAACCGACGAACGTTAACTCTAAATCAGTCGGTTTGAGACTCTCGTTGTTAAAGCTACCATTGTGACAATATCGTGATATCGTATACGAGGCGGGTCTGGCTGGGGGCGCGATAGGTGGATTAGTTTCAGTGCGAACCCATGACTCCCATTTCCCATACGAGCTGTACCGAACTTAGGGGGCAAGCCTTTACCGAAAAGCACCTTGACGAATCTTGACCCCTCGAAAAAATGATATGATAATTGAGCACTCTATACGGAGGGTCATTTCACAATCCGCATCTGGTGCTGTAAACTACCTGGTGGGTGGCTTGACGCAAGCCAGCCGTTGACGTCCCCTTCTCCTTAAAGGTGAAACTCGTCACTGCGCCGTGGATATACCTAGCTTCTGAGGGTCAAAAAGTTTATATTCAATAATACTATTAATAGAAAATTTCATGGCGGCTTTGGCGGCTTCGGCAGTTCCGTTCCTCTGGCGGCCTCCACCTTCAAACAGCCGAGTTGTCCCACTGCTGGCAGCAGCGTAATTAGTTGCAACTTATACGGTCCCAGCAACTGCACTTGAAAATTCAAATGCGTATTTAAACAGGGACTCACGCTCACCAAAGCTGCTCAGTCAGGGGCTGTTGTAATCAAGAGGGGAAGTGCTTTGTATTTTTCTTTGTTCTCAAGGACAAGCCCTCTCTAGCCGGACATAAACATGCTTGGGGCTCCTTGTCAGGGAAACAGATTCCTCATGCAGAGCTAGTTCCGGTTTCAATACGTGAAATCGAAACTTCCAAATCACCAAGGTCAAAAAGATTCGCATCTCGAGATACGCCAACTTTCTACCAAAGCACCCTCGAGGTCCCAATCCAAATGCCTGAGCAGGACCACTGTTTGCATCAAACACTGTTTCTTCATCTCCATCCTTGGTTATCGTAGTCTTGAGCCATCTCTCAGGAAGAAAGTCGGCGATTGTGTGGCTATCGAAACCTTGAACCTTTCTCATGTGCGTTTTCGACCGGTCTGATCGCTTGCTATCGTCAATGTGGAAGGTAGGCAACATGACACCAGGTCCATTGGCCATGAAGCCAATGTTGGTGCCTTTAGGGATATGAACACCGAGAATTTGCGTGTCGACTACCGCTTGTCGCAACGTGGTAGCCACAGCACGTGCATGTCGAAGCATCTCTTCCAAGACGGCATCAAGGTATGGTATTTGCTTCTTCGCAATCTCAACGAACGTCGGTACTCGGTTTTCCTGTCTTGCTTTCGGATATGCATCATAGATTTTCTCGCGGAGGATTGTCTGGACACGCTGATCATCTGTCAGATACTTGGTCCCCCACCTCAGAACGGTCGAAGTGGTTTCATGACCACCCACGAGGTAACCAATTAGCTGAGAGTGTCAGTCCTGAGCTGAGCATCTTTCCAGATCGCCGACTCACCTCGCTCAAGATAACTTGGGAATAGTAGTTGGGCTGGCGCCCCTCTTTCTCAGCTATACTGTCCTCTCGGACAAGCATATTGTCCAGAGCACAGCGCTCTGGGCGTCCCAGCCTCCTCCTCTCGATACTTTTGGCAACCTCTCGTTTCTGTAGTCTATCGCGACATGCTTGGGCTTGCCTCATCTTCGGAGAAAGGTGGCGATATAGGAAGAGGTGAATCCTCGGAGCGGGCGACCTAAGACCAACAGTGACACTGTCTGCCAGGATGGTAAAAAGCTCGAGCTCGCGGTCAAGCGGCACAGCAACAAATTCGAACTTGTCATCTTTGCCTCCTCCACTGGATTTGCTCTCGAGGTGACTGAGCTGTTTGGCAAGTTGTGCTTGAGTAGAGTCAGGTCCGAAAGAGGCGGCCATAATAATATCGAGAGCAGCATGATGGATATCTTCAGAAGCGTCGAATGGCCTTCCATTGGTCAAACTGAGCTTGCGATCCCATAACTCAATGAGTGTCATGAACTTTTCATGTATCTGAGGAGCTGAGACCTGCAAAAATGTCAGAGGGCGTCTTCCAAGCCCGTCGAGGCCGGGCGCAAAGTCCTTACCTCTTGCAGGAAACTTGTTGACATCAATTCTCGCACCAGCTCCTTGTTCCTTTTGAACTGGGGATCCGAGGAGCGGAGCGTGATATGGTGACCGGGACTGGCAGCGCTGAATTGTTCGATTGTCAGGTCGCTACGGTCGAATTCTTTCAACCGCCTGTTGCAAATGTCCGCTGCCTCATAGGGGTCTGCCACAAATACCCACGGTCGGCCGAATGGTCTAAGAAAAACCTGGAACAGTGGCGATTGGTGCTTGATTGCCTGATCTACCCACCATTCCCTGCGATTTGGAGAGGCTCGGAATTCGGGGATATCGCCTAGCAAAGACTTGGCCGCCTTGGCGTTGAATGGGATTCCTGGGATAGGTCTGCGTAGGAAGAAAGCCCGCGAAAAGAAATAGAGTAAGCCAGTGAATACAAGACCGATGGCCAAGCTGAGGCTTGGTGGCGCTCGGCCAGATAGCTCAATCAGATCTTGCAACATGGTCGATGATGTAGAGGCAGAGAGAAGTGCAAATTGTCAGCTAGCACAAGGATCCGATTCATGTTTTATATAGACATTCTTCACCATTTTCAACTAGATTTGCTATGCAAACAGAGTCATCAGCTTAGATAATACGGACTGGGGCAGCCAAGTCGGGAATGACTGCGTTAAGCCACGGAGGATCCGACTTCTTCACCATTTTCAATGGATTTGCTATGCAGGTAAAGTCATCAGCTTAGATGATACGGACTGAGACCGAATACCGTATTATCTCATCTCACTGGGTCCTGGCACCCTTGCTCAGAGCTTCTCTATTCTCCGTGACTGGCTAGGAGGAGGCAATTGTGCTTAAGTGTGGGCCAGCCACTGGGAGGGTTAGCTGACAATGAGTGTCAGTGCAGCGAGGCGCTGATCATTTCCTCATTTGGCCATATTCGACGAAGATGACGATGAATCTGAAACGAATCCCTCGACTCCTGAATTCCACTATTCGCCAGCGCCGGAACTGAAAGGCAGGTTAGTCGAGCCAGGGCAGCTCAAATTTTGAAAGATGACGTTCCCCCAAATGATAGCGGCCTTTTTTGTGTTGCCTTCGTGTCCGTAACGGCAATCCGTCCAACTTGGGGAGAATGGTGGGAATGGGGAGTCAAGGTGTGGTGTTGTTGTTTCCGTGTTGGTTGACTGTAAATCCGCACCAATGAATTGTTGAACGGCACCATAACTCGGCGGGATCCGGGTCCCTTATGCACATCTCCAAGAAAGAGAGACAGAAGCCCACATATTCAATAGAGAGCGAGCGCATAGGGGGCAGACATATGAACGTTCTCTTGGGTCGATTTGTTCCTCCTTTGCACGAACATCCTTGGAGAGGCTACCCTGGACCAGTGGGATTTGCAACACAGACGCCGTAGGCCAATCATGCCTATAGGAATATAAATACTGAGATATTTGTGGCATATCACAGATCACTTAGCTCCGGGGAAGTCTCCTTTATAGCTTGGCATTTGCGGAGAGCTATGGGGATTCCTGGGGATATGCCCCCGGCAGTTCGCCTCGGCTGATGCCGGCATCCCCGGTCCGATGATCGCGTGAACCTCGAATGGGTCTTTCCCCGCTTCTACCTCATCTTCTGCAATGACTGGCAACCTCTGGATAGGAATGAATGCCACCCGTTCTTCCTAAACGAACCACCGATCTCTTTAGTACCCCGGCGACTCTCGCATCCCTCAAGGCGACATATCGAGGGATGGAACGGGGAAAAGGCAGAAAACGCGCAGCGCGGGCGTGTGATTATTGCCGAGCTCGCAAGGTCAGATGCATACTCGACAGCCAGTCTCAGCCATGTATCAACTGCAAGCATAACGGGAAGCATTGCACCTTCAACAGGAGGCATGGGGTTGGGTAAGCTAGATTATCCGTGTACGCTCTTGTCCCATTACTTACTTGGTGAGGACCGCCTATCTACCTCGAACACGAAGCCCACGAGGATGTTCTGAACAACCCCCAACCCCAGAGCCAATCTCGGACCGACCGGACGTTGACTCGGTCGCGAGTCTACCCCTTGGTGACTTACCAGGGCGTCACGAGGGGCCGAGATATCATGATAATACCACAAACGACTTGCTACCGGGGCGACGGTCGTATGACCAGGGTGCCGAAGTCGCGCTCTCGGATGGTTTCACCCAAATATCCAACACTTCATCGCTCGGCAAGAGTCTGGGGCAATCTCCAAACAGGACAAGAGATATCCGGAGGGACGCATGCCATCCTCACTATTCGTTCCTGGAAACCCCCGACACCCAGAACCTCCTACCTCAGGATCTAGCTTTCCTTGTTGATCAAGGCTGCTTTATCGTGCCTCATCGAGCTGCCTTGGATGAGTTCATGCGCCAGTACTTCCTGCATGTTCATCCGATGCTACCGGTACTTAACGAGAGCGATCATTGGATGTCGTACAACTCACAGGGTTGGGATGGCGACAGTAAAATGTCCATTCTCCTGTTACAGGGAGTGTTGTTTATTTCGTCTGGGGTAAGGCGCCTACGAACCCCTACTCTGAACTCCTGCTTACCTAGAAGAGTAGTTTGTGTCGTTGGAAACAGTTAAATCACTTGGATTTCGAAGCTTGCAGCAGGCCAAGTTCGCGTTTTATAGAAGGGCCAAGGCGTGTTTCCCTTCCCGCTCCATTGCATCCGCGTTACTAACTTGTCTAGCTCCTTTACGACTTTAACTGCGAGACGTCGTCCATTGCCATCGCCCAAGCTGCCTTGCTCCTGGCACATTCCCACCTCATCCCACTCTGCCTCGCCGGTAATAAACCGCTGGGTTCAATCTGGCTTGGAGTCGCGATCCACTACGCCCGTGATGCCAAGGCACATTGTTACTTTGCGAGAGCACCGAGCTGTGCCACAGAGCTGCCGAAGGTCCGGAAGCTTCACAGTACTCTGAAGCGACTCTGGTGGTGCTGCATCATCTGCGATAGACTGTTGCCGCTCACCTCTCGTCAAAACATCAAAATCACCAAAGCAAACTTCAACTTTTCTGGTTGTCCAGTTCTCGGCAGCGCAGATTTGTCCGAGGAGACATACAACTCCGACGTCTATGAATCGACAACTAAGCTTCTCCATGCCGAGATTCTTGGCAAACTCGTTGAACTCTGCATCGTACTCACAGACGTTTTGACAGTAACATCTATACTACACAATAACCCGTCATGGGTGTTTTCTAGAAAGCTTGCCGCTACGAATGAGGCCAGCCTCTGCAAGCTTGACCTCCAGCGATGGTACAGCTCGTGGCTCGAAATCAGATCTACCATCGACGAAAGACTGGATGGAAACGACTGCAACGGATCCTCAGCTACATCTGTCGCATTATTCACCAACTTGATTGAAATATATTATCAGTGAGTTTCTAGCGTCACTGGAGAATGATTGGGACTGCATTAACCCTGAAACCCAAGCTCAGCGCGGTTGTCTCTATGCCACTACGAGATCTTGCGACTCAGCCTCGGTTCTTCATCTCAACTATCCACACGGGCGTCAAATCAGAGGGACGAGCTACAGAGTGCAGCGTCCCGCGTGACAGAATGCCTGTCAGATCTGGGTCGCATGCGATTGACGCGATGGCTACCAATGACGGCGTAAGTGCATTCCCCTGTTGGCATCTACGGGTGGACCTCTGACCATATCAATCTAGTATCGGTTGTACTGCTTTCCCTCTAGTGCTCCAAATGATCGACCTTGAACTGCTCCAACCCAGCCATCAAACTTCTGCAACATCGCAGATCATTACGATATCGCTTGACCAGAAACAGAGGCAATTGAAGATTCTTCTCGAGACCATGAACTCTTACCGACCCCGTTATTACATAGCAGATTGGGTCATGCAAACCGTCCGTCACACTGTCGACCTGGCGCGAGCGTGGTTCCCAACATCCTCACCCAGCACAAGATCTTCGGGACCCATCTTCGGAAGCTGGGTGGACATGGCGCAGATCCATCCAAATTATTATCTCAGGTTGGCTATGACGGTGGATCTCAGCATCAGCCACGGGAAGCTGCCAGATGAAACTGACTTCCCTCCCCCTTTACGCCAAGCTCTGCAGGTCGACCAGGCACCTGAGCTCTTCTCAAGCATGATGCTCAGAGCCAGTAATGGTGGTGCCCTGATGAACTTCGGCGCTCTAGAGACGACCCAAACGATAGAAAAGGTAGCAAGCCTGCCTAAGGACTGGTTGTATGAGCCTTTGACTGCATTCCGAAACCCGGAGATTGAGGAAACCCTCGAGCCTGTCTGCGAAGATGCTTCTTTGGAAGAGGAAGAGCCTTGCTCAGTAGATTCTACGGCTAGTTCCAGTGGACTGACGAGGATTCAATGCAGCGGGCTCGAGGGCGACGTTTCGCCCATGCCCCTGAACACTGTCGAGGGCGGCAATGATTTCGCTACGTGGTCTGAGGAGCTTTTTGGCTCGTCGTGGAACGAACCTGTCGTTGGCAGCCTTTTGGGCGCTGTAGATGGAGTTCGCGAGGACCAGCCGACATCCACGAGTGTATTGGGGGAACTCGATTGTTGGCTATATAATCATGGCAAGGATGATGAACTCTCTAGCATGGGCTTTGACGTATCGGTTTTGTGAAAGAAACCGACGACCGAGAGCATATCGATCGTTTTATAAGTAGATCGGATGACCAACTTGTCAGAGCACTCCATATCTCGGCATTCTAGGTGACCAGATCTAAGTCTGACGGTAGTTAGACTCACCGCAACTCTTCAGGGATTGATAATGGCCAGTTTATTGTGAATGTGTGAGCCTTTGTTTGGTCCGGGTAATCTACACGCAACAGCTTCCGCGGGTCCAGGATGGTTGTGAGCTAACAATCCTCGGAAGTTAAACCATTTTGGTCAAAAGCTAAGGGGCCAGGGTTGAGCACAGCCATTCATAACTTGCCGAGTTCGCTTGCCGATGGCCACATATCCCTGCCTTTCGGCAAGGAGGGTATGGTTCTGATTCGTTGAATTTCTTGTTCGCCTTCGTTTCCGCGGCGTCGAACCGGGAGCCTCTGAGATAGACGAGTCTGGGGGAGATACGCTTGCTCTATGGAGAAGGCAGATAAGCACTACCCCACAATCTCTGGTGTTTATCGAGATTCTGGGGTAACAAGGTTTGTATCTAACGACTTTGAGGACGGTTTAGGATCAGGCCTGTAATAGAGTATGTCAGTGGCGGCCTATGTGTAAAATATTTCCTTGAAGTATTTATGCACCGTCGTCCCCCTCCCAAGCCTTGACTATGATTGCTTTTTGTCAAGTCCATAACTCTGAGAACAAAATCTTGACTGGAAGTCCAAAACAAAACAGCCAAGGATCGCCACCATGAAGCCTGAAAGTACACACCTGGAACGTCCCGATGATATCGAAGACTTGAACACTACGAGCGTTCATTGTGCAGCGGAGAGAGGGCAGGTTGCCACTGATAAGTCTGATGCCCCGTGCCTCACCATCGTTGAATCTAGTGCTAACTGAGTTGAAGATATGGTCAACCTCTCTTTGAATATGATCGCGATGCCGAGCGACGTCTACGCCTCAAGATCGATCTGTACATTGTCCCGACGGTTGCCCTCCTATATCTCTTCTGTTTTATCGACCGCGCAAACATCGGTACGTTACAATCACCGGGTTTTCGCTACCATACTGTATCATCTAAGTTCATGTCCACTGACGATGAGCAGGCAATGCGAGAATTGCTGGTCTGGAAGCCGATCTAGGAATGTCCGGCTACGACTACAACTTTCTCATCTCCGTCTTTTACATCTCGTATATTGTTCTTGAGATCCCGTGCAATATTCTATGCAAATGGATGGGACCTGGTTGGTTCATACCTATCACGTCCTTGCTTTTTGGCGTCGTCTCCCTGGGTACTGGTTTCGTCGAGTCTCTTCCACAAGCTGCAGGAGTCCGTTTTCTCCTGGGAATCTTCGAGGCTGGCATGCTACCTGGCATTGCATACTACCTTTCTCGCTGGTATCGACGCTCCGAACTCGTGTTTCGTCTTTCCCTTTACATCGTCATGGCGCCTCTCGCTGGCGCTCTTGGTGGTCTCTTGGCTTCCGCGATTCTGACGCTCGATCACTTCGCTGGCCTCCAACGCTGGAGAATGATCTTTGCTATCGAAGGAATTATTACGATTGGACTGTCGGTATTGAGTTTCTTTACTCTAACAGACCGTCCCGAAACCGCTCGATGGCTGAGTCAAGAGGAAAAGGAACTGGCCATTGCTCGAATCAAGTCCGAACGCATTGGGGCTACACAGGTGCTCGACAAGATTGACAAGACGAAGCTCATCCGAGGCATTGTATCACCCGTCACACTTAGTACTTCCTTTGTATTTTTACTCGACAACATCACTGTGCAGGGCCTTGCTTTCTTCCTGCCAACGATCGTTCGGACCATTTATTCCACAAAGACAACAGTGCAGCAACAACTTTTCACGGTTCCCCCCTATTTCGTCGGCGCGTTTTTCACCCTCTTATTTCCTCTCATCAGCTGGCGCTTCGACCGTCGTCAGATATTTATCATCCTATGCGCACCTCTCTGCATCATCGGCTATTCCATATTTCTGGGCTCACGAGAGGCGTCGGTTCGCTATGGCGCCACCTTTCTGGTAGCATCTTCTACTTTCGCTCTTGGACCTCTCACGAACGCCCAAGTATCGGCAAACGTTGTGAGCGATACAGCTCGAAGTGCTGCCATCGGCATGAATGTAATGATGGGGAATATCGGAGGTCTGGTCTCGAGCTGGTCTTTTCTCCCGGGAGATGGCCCGGATTTTCACATCGGAAACGGTCTGAATCTTGCAGCAAATGGCACTATTCTGATCATGGCAAGTCTGACTTTGTTGTGGATGAGGAGGGATAATCAGAAGAGAGAGTGTAGGGATGTTGGTGAAGAGCTGAGCGGCCTTTCCCCTGAACAAATCGAGGACTTGGACTGGAAGCATCCGGCCTTCCGCTGGAAGGCCTGAAAGCGGTCCGGGAACTGCAAACATGATAAAGGAGCTTCATGGTGAAGAGGCTCGTGACTGTTACTTTCTATTTCGAAGAGTATATCTCGAAGATGTTTATGGAACCTAGTATCGGGTAGTTATGTTATTCTCAGAGGCAGCCTTGCAACTAGGCTTAATATTCCTAAAGTTGCCGAGTACGCTTTGCAGTAGAAATGCTGCCAGCCAGTCAAGATCGGCAAGTCAATCGGCAATTTTGTAGTGAATGTGCCGTCAGAATTGCCGGCGAGAGGCTCGAGCTAGCGGTTTAAAAAGGATGCGCCCAATTGAGCAAAGGGACGCGAGTTTAATTCCAATTAATACCAATATTCCAAGGGTTGGTATAGAGTTGGACAATATGGCTTCCCCTGTTCCCCCAGTTCAGAAAGCCGTAGTAATCGACCACCCCGGCCATCAAGCGAAAGCTCGCATTCGATCGGATATGCTAGTGAAGGACCCGGCATGCAATGAAGTTCTCGTTAAGCTGGCCTTTACAGGCATTTGGTAAGCCCTCTTCGTCGTTCTGAGGTTCATTGATGTCAATTCTCTTTGTTGACTTCTCGCAGTGGGTCTGAGATCCGAGCATTGTCTGGTTGGGGTCCGTACAACCCCATTGTAGGGCATGAAGGAGTAGGAACAGTCGTCAAGATAGGGGAGGGTGTCTCCAAGAGCATGCTATCCAAAAGAGTAGGCATCAAATGGCTCTATAGCGCTTGCGGTGAGTGCACAGTATGTCGAAGAGGCTTTGCCAACAACTGTCCGAAGCAAGTCAATACGGGCCGTCATGTTCCAGGAACTCTGCAACAGTATGCACTGGCAGACGCCAGATATATAACGCAACTTCCGGATGAACTGCCAGACGAAGTAGCCGCCCCGTTGTTGTGTGCGGGACTTACAATGGCGGGGGCCATCGGGAGACTCGATGATCAACTTGTTTCCGGCGACTGGGTGGTGATTCTCGGCGCAGGTGGTGGACTCGGTCATCTCGGAGTCCAAATTGCTAGCCGGTTGAGGGAGTTTCGCGTCATCGCAGTCGATTCCGGGCAAGCAAAGCGAAAGCTCAGCATGGAGAGCGGCGCAACGCACTTTGTTGACTTTGTCAAGGAGAGTGTTACGGAACGAGTACAAGAACTCACCAAAGAAGGAGCAGCAGCTGTGTTGGTGGTTTCTGGCTCCGAAGAGGCATTCGCATTGGCTCCTGGTTTGGTACGGAACATGGGATTTATTATTACCATCGGTCTCCCTCGAAACGAGTATCACATCCCCATACCAGCTTCTATTTGCTCCGCTCGTGGTATGATATATTTCCCCCTTCCTTGCTATCAGTTCTGATAAGGAATGGGTGCTGATGGATAGCTCGTTTACAGCACTCACTGTCATGGGCGTTGCGACAGGAACGGAGGATCAACTACGATGGCTTTTTGGACACGCAATTGCGAGAAACATTTTCCCGGCTATTGAAGTGGTTGAGTTTGAAGACGTACCCAGAGTATTTGAAAACCTCAAAAAGCAAGCTATTACCGGAAGAGTGGTTGTGAGGATGCCTTGACAGTCTGATGTCTGAGGTCTTGGTTATGAGATGTTTGGATCACCAATACAATGAGATGAACAACCTGTCGATCGCAGTGTTATTTGTAGTAGGATATACTTCAATAGAGAAACAGAGAGAACTGATCGTTGATACGAAATACGCGAAAAATTGCCGACTGAGGACACTGGACCTAATCCCCCAACAGAAGGCCGGGCCTGTATTCCCATACAATGATCTAGTAAGCGGGCTGCCCCCCTTGCCTTGTAGTTATGGCCTTCTAGGAGTGTGCATTAGGGTGGCAATCCCTTCTTGTCGTCGGGGAACTTTAATCACAGCTTGTTGGTTTTTGTAAGAACCCCTCTCTTGTCTCAATGATATGTTATCTCAGGAAGATATCATACCTCCGATCCTACGTCGTAGCTTCCAATCATTTGAATTCCCGCAATTTCCACCTCTACAAAGGACTATGGGTTGTGGCTAAATAGAATGAAGGTCACCTCTTTGCAGGCCGCCGCTTTGCACCTCTTACGCCTGAGCTTCTCTGCATCTGAGCCCCAACTCTCTTTTGAGCAATGGATTATATTGGTAGAAATATTCAGAACCTTTGTAAGCCCGGAGAACCCGACCATGAATGACGACAGCATTAGACCTCGGTGGAATCTCGCGTTACAGGCCGATTCTGAACCGCGAGTGACGACTCAGCGTTTTATTGATGGTCATCCTAACGCATATCGACGTCAGTCAAAACGCCACGGCCTTGTGAGGTGTAGACTTTGCCAATTAAACAAGGACTATTGGAGGAACCCTGAGTTGATGGCTTGCTGTTCCATTGGCCTTTCACCCTGTCTGACATTGCAGATCATCTTGGCGCACATGCACGACTTCGCATTCGCATTCTGATCCCACCCTCCACAGCTTAATCCTCGCCCCTAATGGCGAATAATTAACTTCACCAAGTTATACGTGCTCAGATATCACAACTATTCGATTACTATCCAAACCCTCAGTTTCATGCAATTCCAGAAGTACCGAAAAACACGTGCAAGGAGGACATGCACCCATCTCGGACTCGCATTTCATGAAGAGAACCTCCAGGATAATCCCAAGTTCTCCAAGTAGGCTCAAGATTGCTATGATTATAGGGATATAAATAGCATGTCCCGTCCCATTCTTCGACTCCTTAGCAATCGACCAGTATTCCATTTTTCTAACCATCCGCGCTAATATTACCTTTGTTGCTTTCCCTCACTGCCTTCTCTTGAAATCTTCAGGAACCTCTCCCTTTACGAGTCCAAGACTCTTCCCACCATCATGTCTCTCGAAAACGGGCCCCCTGTTGGGATCAACCCAGTCACCTTGGGTTTCTATGCGTCTCCTGAGATTAGAGAGCCCACAAAGCTCAAGATCGAAGGCACAATACCTAAGTGGGTGACCGGTTCCCTTTACCGAGGTGCTGCGGCAACCTGGGATGTTGGCGACTACACTGCCGAGCATTGGTTCGATGGTTTCAGCCGGAACCATAGATTTGAAATCGGTGGCGGTGCTGTGTCCTACCGCAGCCGCAACGGCGCCGAGGAACTGATGGACTTTGTCCGTGAGACCGGAAGATATCCAGGATCTACCTTTGGCAGCGACCCCTGTAAGATCATCTTCGGGGCATTCGAGGCCACCTACCGAGACGGCAGCAGTAGTCGAGGGAAGGGGAGTAGTGCCACCGTGGGTGTCTCGTACGCTCCCAACTTTGCAGGGCTTCGCGGCAACTCAACCACCAAGGGAGCGCCATTTGATGTCCTTGTCTCAACAACTGACGCAAACGAGCTGCAGAGGATTGACCCTGTCACGCTCGAGCCGATTGAGACCTTCACATATGAGGCCTCCAACAAGCTCCTTGTCAACAACGGACACAGTGCTGCCCATCCAGTTATGGGCGAGGACGGCTCCGTCTACAACTACCTGCTTAATCTAGATGTCTCGCCCCCGACCTACTACATCTTCGGCGTCTTGCCTCCAAATGGAGAGACCAAGATACTCGCAACTATCACCGATGCACCTCCAACTTACATCCACGCTCTCTTTGGATCCGAGAAGCACCTCATCCTTGTCGTCTGGCAGGCTGATTTTGCAAAGGAAGGCATGACTATTCTGGACAGCATCGGCGACTGGGATCCCAACCGGAAGGCCCTGTTCTATGTTATTGACCGGGCTAATGGTGGACTGCTCCGCAAGTACGAGAGTCCCGATACCTTCTTCGCGTTCCACGAGATCAATACCTTTGAGAACGAGGCGGGAGACATTTTCGTCGATCTTCCTCGCATGGATGACTACAGCTTCTTGTCAGCCGCCAAGATGGCCAATCTGAGGGCCAATCTCGGAACTCCCGACGCCAATTCCAAAAACGACCTGGCAGGGGCCTTTACTCGCTACCGCCTCCCGTTCCATGAGGGCCGTGGCCCGTTGGAAGATGGAACCCTCCCCACCTACAAAGCCGAGATTGACATCTCCCTCCCCCTCGCGCAGTCTAATATCGAGCTTCCGCGGATCAATCCGGCCAAGATTGGGCGACCGTACAGATTCTCGTACGGAATTCATGTCGAGAAGGAAGGAAACTTCGCCGACTCCATCATCAAGATCGACGCGGATCAGGAGAAGTGGCTGGTCTGGACCCCTGAGACGCGGCATGTGCCCTCGGAGCCCATCTTTGTTCCAAGGCCCGGTGCCACCGCCGAAGACGATGGCGTTCTGCTGACAGTGGTAATGGACGTGCATGTTCGACAGAGCTCCTTGGTGGTCATCGACGCTAAGACTATGAAGGAGCTAGGTCGAGCCAGGATGCCCATTGTGATGACCTATGGCTTCCATGGAATCTGGGGTCAGGGACCGACTCGGTCGCATGGTTGTGATCTCTGAGTAACGATATGCGCAGCGTATATCCAGCGACCACAAGCCCTGGAATTCGGATTCGCTGAACAGCGCGGCGAGGGCTCATCTCAAGTTTCCTCCGAGACACGCCGCTGCGGGCTGTGTGCTGCGCATTCGACATAGATGCTGCTGCTAGTTCCATGAATGCTAAATCTCCTTTGTCTCCATGCTCATGTCCCTCACCCCATTCTGAAGTCGGAGTGACTGTAGCAATGGCCAGCCTTACATCTGTGCGACATGCCATTTTATCCCCCAGGTGTGCTCAATGCTGCTCCCAATGCACAACCAACTTAGCTCCCACAGGCCCCTCATCGCAAGAAGCCTGTTAATACAGCGCAATGGATCCGCCCATAGGTAGCCTCTTCCTGCTCTGCGGCGTTGTTGGCTCTCAGGTTAGTATCTGCAATCTGCGGCCGATCTCGGCGTCCACCTGCCGGTTTGTCTGTCTATCTTGCTGATCCTCGCGCTGCCAATGACAAAAGGCGGCGTAGCGCGAGTCTTCCTCGCGGAGAACGGCAAAGTCGACGTCAATTTCGGAGCTTGGGCGGTCTGGGTTTGTCCAGGCGGGATCTTGGAGGATAATACGGGCGATAGAGACCCTGTCTGTGACCTGGTTGGCGGCGAGGGGTACCTCCAGGAGAGACTGCCAGCCAGGATCGAGGCAGGCGGATATGTCGGCGATGGAACGTTCGCCGACTCCCTTGAGCCACCAGACCTCTTTGACGAGCTTAATAAAGGCGGCGAAGTGAGCAAGGATGACGAGGGCCCGGGGACGGCGGAGCTGACAGAGGTCCACGAAGGCACTGGGGATGCAAGTGAGCCAGGTGGCGATGCGGAGGTCTAGGTCGGGGCCAAAGCCTTCATGGAGGCGTAGATAGAGCGAGCCGAGAATCTTAAGGGTGGTTATATAGGCCGCGACATGGGGCTGGTCTGGTTCTGAGGTGGGGATAGAGGAAGCCATGAAGAAAAGGTGGTTGGGGATAGCAAGGGCCGAGGCCTCGATGTCAATGGTCGGGCGGAAGAAGATAATACTAAGACCAGAGTCAAAGAGAGTATCGAGGCCGACGAAGTCGGCGATGACATCGATGCCTTTCCAAACAAGCATCCAGTCGATAATATAAAGGTCTTTGCTGTGTGGGTCGCGGAAGGCCTGGGAGGAGAGGACAGTAAGTAACAGGGAGGTTGCGAGAATAGCCGGGAAGTGCTCGGGGCGGGCAGCCTCGACGGCAGAGCGGTAACCCTCGATAGCCCTGGCATGGTAGGCAAGAGAGCGGCTGCGCTCGAAGCCGGGCTCTGAGTTCTGCAGATCCAAGGACGAGAGGGCAAAGAGGTTGTCCATCAGAAAGGGGGCGTCAAAGGCATAGGACACGACTGTAGTGCGGAAGGTGTCTTCGGCAGGGCGCTGGTAGCCGCCGCCGACACTAAAGCAAGTACAAGTCTTTACCGTGTAGTGCCAGAGAAGCTTGAGGTCAACATTATCGAAATTGGGGGACGGGGGGAGGGGCCCGGGTGATGTGTAAAAGGGGGTGGTTATCATATATTGAAAAGCTGCGTCCGTGGAAGAAGGGAAGGGGGCTTCAAATGAAGATGAGTTCATTGACAAATCAACAGAGGCTAAAGCATCGACGGCAAATAATGATGG
This sequence comes from Fusarium robinianum, assembly GCA_013623725.1. Lineage (NCBI taxonomy): Eukaryota > Fungi > Ascomycota > Sordariomycetes > Hypocreales > Nectriaceae > Fusarium > Fusarium robinianum. Next base: position 61,360 of record JABFFI010000002.1, on the reverse strand, counting down.
CGTCGAAGACGAGTGTGTTGATGCGGTTGTGGACCAGGACCAGGATAATGGCGGAACAAAACTGGTTTGCGAGAAGTCGGCGGCTGCTGCTGCATCGCTTTGGTCTTCTATCGGGTCTTCGATTGGAATATTAAAAGGCGTTTCCGGTTCGAATGATGTGAACGATGGAAAAGGTAGAGCTCGCGAAGCCGTAGATGAGGACGGGTAGACGCAGTCAGCTTTGCGCAAGCAACACGAGCGACACGTTGGAAACGCTTCATCGCATTTGACCTTGAATACATCAGCAAGATAGAGACTATCCAGAGCTCAAGCCTCACTGACCTTTCGAGCTTTGCAATTCATGCATCCCTTCCTCGACTTCTTGTGACGCCGCTTAGAGTGAAAGGGTCGGTCCCGGGGTAGTTGCTCATCCTCCAGTGCATCTCGAGCGGGGCTTGTCTGTTCAGGGATCTCCATGACTGACTCTGAAGTGTTTTGCTTCCAGTATATGCACAACTCCCAGAGCGTCTATCATGACGCCACTCACCGCGGACTGGACGGACTATTGTTCGACTGGAGAGACTTGGGGACAAGAGCGGCGATATTGGGAAAGGTTTGAGTTGGCGGCGAGCGGCCCGGTCGGTCCGGGATACAGGGAGGGGTACATAAGCTTATCGAGGCCTATCTCCATAAAATAAGCGTAAACTGAAACCTGTTAATGAGGGGCTAGCGGCATTTCCGATTTGTCAGCCAAGATGTTATGTTATGTGGGGGGTTGCGAGTTGTGCTTATTTTGTGCACACTGTATTATTAGGTCATGATCGCTCGCTCACACGCCTGTTTGAGAGAAGACGTGTTTCTCTCCCATTGAGTACCTGAGGTAAGGTTTTTTTTGCTTGCCTTAGTGGCTGAACGGAGCCCGAGTGTGCCCTCTACTACAGCAGCGAGTATCTTACTATACACTCCATTTGAAAGCCAAGTTGGAGTTAGCTGATCCAAGTCGTGGAGGGCCCCCTGACTCCCGGACAGATATAGGGTAAGCAGAAGAGGGTTCTGTGAGGGTTTTACGGAGCGACATCTCGTCTTTTTTCAGACGTGAAAGAAAAAACCATTGTCAAGACCATGGCAGAAAGGGAAACATTGGGAGTTGGGATTATGTTGAATAAGCACACGAACAAAATACAGCACCTATGGTTCCAAGACACAGTGCTTCGCCTGTGAAGAGCCATACGCACCAAGAGTTGAGGCCTACGCTAACGCCTCAATGATCTCTCTAGCCGCTCGGATTCCTGACCTTATTGCGCCTTCCATATAGCCCTTCCATACGAATGCAGTTTCCGTTCCTGCAAAGTGCAGTCGCCCGACGGGGTCCCGGATTGTCCGGCCAGCTTCGCTCGTCATGATCCCAGGTCCAAACACCGTAGCAGGGCCACCCCGAGCCCATGGATCTTTGGACCACTCCTTCTCGATGATCTTGACTGGTTCAGGTACAGCTCCCTCGCCGACCACAGAAGAAAAGGCGTTGCGGAACTGTCGTAGAACCGCTTCTCGCCTCTCTGGGGCGTCGAGTTTCGACCACTCACGCCCCTTGTCGCCAACGTGGAAGCAGGTGATGCTGTACTGGTCATCCTCCGGCACGCTCGTGTCACGGGAGAAACTGATGGGACCAACACCGGTGGCGGTAGCAGAGCCCAGAATGCCAGAGAGGCCAGCGGGACGCCACCATGGAGACGAAAAGACAAGAATTGTCTTGGAGTAATAGCCGAGATGCGTCGAGGAAGCCAGCTTGGCTTTAGCAGGCGGGAGATCAGGGTGAAATTCGATGAGACGGTACAGCGGCGAGGGAACTGTGACAATGATCCGCTCTGCCTTGACCACGGCATTGCCACTGCGTCCAATCTTGAGTGTACAGCCATCGTCATTGCGAGTGATGGCCGTGACTGGTGTTGATAGCTTGATGCTATGGGGATGCAAAGAGGCAGCAAGGCGCTCTGCAAATTCTTGATTTCCCGCTTTGTTACGCAGGTACTGGCCGCCGTCTTTTTGATCAGAAGACATGTTCTGCAGCCCGGTGCCGCTTTTGATGTAGTCGAAGAGATACAGGGAGCTCATCTCGCAAGGTTCAGCCCCAACAAGGCCAGCAGCGAGGCTTGCCATGAGCCTGTGAGCTAGAGGGTTGCTTCCAAACTCGCGTTTGGTAAACTCGAGCGCACTCATGGCATCAAGATCTGCGGCGTCAGGACCAAGATGTGGGTTGTCCAGGTCGGACCGATCAATGTACTTGTTGAGGACTCCCATGATTGCTTTCATCTCTTGAAGCTCATCGGGGGTTAACTGCAGCTGAATTAGCACCTAGCTAGGCAACTTTCCCGTGAGACTCACTGGCATCATCAGTTCGAACGGTATCAAGGATATGGTACCGTCCTCAGCCTGATAGAAAGAGTTGCCCTCGGCTCTCTGCTTGACCAGACCGAATCCGTAAGACTGAGCTAGAGCGTACATCTCGGATTGACTGGTGTCATTGATCCACGCCGCACCCTCCTCAACTGGAGAGCCCCCATTGTCCTTTGTGGGTGTAGAGAGGACTTTTCCCCCAACACGATCCATAGCCTCGAGGACTATGTAAGAAAGACCGGCGTCGTGTAACTCCTTGGCGGCGCGGAGACCGCTCATGCCTGCGCCGACAATGGCGACCTGCACAGTGATGTCTGTAGACATGATGAGAGATGGGACGTAGGTGACGCTGAGGCTAGGAGACTGCAACTTGTGTTGATAATGAGAGGCTATTGCTGAGATTACAACTTGATTTCGAGTTGTTGAGAGTTTATAGCTATGTTGGTCTTCTATTGTTCGACCCGGATAGCCTTGCTCACGGTTCTGCTTGCTTCGCATGGAGTGACGCAAAGCATGATTCACTAATACCGTCATGAGGGTGTGTGGGTCCATTCGCATTCGGCCTTGGCAGAGTGGTGAAGACTCGCATTCGGACTTTTAGAGGCTTGGTTCGCATTCGCAGTTTATTCTCCTCATTGATGCCTGTCTGTGATGCTGGGGCTTCTAGCCAAAGAAATTCCAAGGTGGGAGCTGTGAAGTCAGTTCAATAGAAGCGCAACCTTCACTCACCACTCGGGTCGTGTATCTCATCCCAAGATGAGGTTGCTTGCTGGAATCTCGCTTCTGGATCGGTTCGACGTGGGTCGCTCGCATTACGGGAGGGCAGCCTAGCCCTTTATGGACAGTTTTCATTGATCAAGGTTGTCCCTAGATTTACTACTCCCTACTTGCTTTTGAGGTTCCAGCTTAAATGTGGGCAAGAGACTTCATTGTCTAGACATCGACTAGGGCGCTCACAAGTCACAGCGTGAGTATATCAACGGGACACTCCCTCCCTCGAACGGAACAATGACTTCTTCAACTTGAATCGCGGTCACAACTCTCGCAACATAACTGAACTCGAGTTCTCGAGCCGCAACTGCTTAAGACCAGTGAAATATACATTCCGAACACTGTAGTCATGTCTTCTCTCAAGTACGGCGTCTACCCAGGCCTCGGCGAGTGGGCCCGTGAGAACATGGGTTACAGCCAGGCCGTCCGTCTCGGTGATCGCATCGAAATCTCTGGACAAGGTACGTCGCAAACCTTCAGTCCTCGTATTGATACCTTCACTAACTGTTCCTCGCCGAAGGGGGATGGGACCCTCTTTCCCCAGAACCTACCTTCAGCGACAGCATCCAGGAGGAGATCGCTCAGGCTTTCAGGAACGTCGAGGCTGCCCTCAAGACGGTGGGCGGCAAGGGCTGGTCGCAGGTCTACCGCATGAACTCATACCACACCGAGCTAACTCCTGAGACGACGGCCGCCATGACGGCAAATATTCGCAAGTTCTTGCCAGACCACCAGCCTATTTGGACTCAGACGGGGTCGCACCAGCTTGGGTTGCCTGGGATGCGGGTGGAGATTGAGGTCGTGGCCTATGACCCTGAGGGAGCCAAGTCGAGTAATTAGAATGCACAGAGAGCTGGAGAAGGCTATCTAGTATTCCGAATGCCATGGCTCTTGTAATAATAGATGCTGATCTTGGCAATGGTTCGTCTCAATCTTGTTTCCAGGTGATTCACACATGTCTATGTCCACTTAACGTCTGAAGCACCGTAACACTAAGAGAGCGTACCTTCCGTCAATGTGCCCACAGAGAAGGTCAAATCGACAGTGATGGTAGCGGCAATTAAAACAAAGGTTGTCTGCGGGGAGATGGAGGGCTTATGCGGAGTATGTCATGTGTCGTATTATAGCAAAGAAGGTGGTCACCCGAAACCCTTGAACCGCTGATTGCTTCTGCAAGAGACAGAGGTATATTTCGGTGCGTGAAATACCTTATTTTCGGCGGGCTTGCCGTTGTACTAGGCATAGGAACTCTCTGGACAAGATACTGATCCAACACCGCCACCCCCGACGCTGATGGGTTGATCCCCGTGTATCTCGCCTTTGGCCTGCCCAACCCACCTTCGACAGCTCTGGATACTTTGCCATTGACTTCACCAGAGATGCGGAATTTTACCATGCCATTCCGACACCACCTCCACCAGAATCTTGGTGAACAGACCACCGCACGGTACCATCTTGTTTGCCAAAACCCTTGCACACTCACCTCCCCTGTTTCTCTAGCCGCACTTCTTCAAGGTCTATCTCATCGCTGCTCAGCACTGTGCAGTAAAATCTCGAGGCAGGTGTAGGTGTCTTCGCCTGCTATGGGAGCAACATGTTTACCTGTAGCCGAGTTTCGACGGCGTGGGTGGCCTAGATGGAGAAGCTAGCACTGACTCTGTGCAGCCCAGTTCACCGCCAGGGCGCGTGGCGGTGGACGTGGTCTGCCGACAATGATATACATACTGCTTCTAATTTATCTACAGAAGAGCCTGGAAGCGACCCGTCTAAGAGGGCGAGGTTGGCACAGGGGATGATAAATTATACGTAGCTAGGCTCAAGAATTGTTTACCATGTTGGTTGTGGGCGGCTAGGTCCGTCAGACGTTCCTAGAACTGGGCTAGAGAACCAATACGGCCCATTCCTGCACTATACCATCATGTCAACTCCGAAACATAGCCCCGGATGCCTTCCTTTTCTTCCTCGGACAGGAGAATTCCAAAATAGTGCTCCAGAGTATCAAGTCTTTCAAACTCGCTCTTGCACTCCACGATGACCCGGGTCTTTCCTCCTAGATTTTCTTTCACAACCCCATTGACCAACATGCGCTTGCCGTAGATTTCATAGTCTCGATCGGCTTCCACACCGCCCTGATCTTCTTTGTACCTCCTTAGGAACTTGATGACTAGAACATTGACTCTCTGGTGACTTTGAGGATGGGTGTTGATCCACCAGTTCACGACACCCCAGTCCAAGTCCATGAATTCTATGCCTGGAAACGAGTAAAAGGAGTTCCAGTCCTGATTGAGTTGATTGCGGTACTGGTAAATCCACAGTTTCGTCTCATCTGTCCGATGCACTTGAAGAGGTATCCAATCCCTTACAAGCCGGATCTGTTGTGTCCCTAAATTCTTATGGATAAGCCCATCAATGAGAGGTATCGGCATCGTGGCACCATCCCCACCAAACGCAACGTCGGTGTGATATTTGCTGCCATCGGGGAAAGTGACGATATTAATAATATGGTTCCTGGAAACTGATGAGTGGGTAGTCATAACCTCCAGCTCGGATAATATGTCTTACCATCCTGGATACTCCCCCCGCGGAACTCCTTGAAGTCTGCCTCTAGTTCGAACTCCTGCAGTGTAAGCATTAAAGCCAACTGCCCGGAGAATATGATTGTACAAGATGGCGATTTCCATACAAAAACCGCCCCGGCCTTTGTCCTGGAGGACAACTTTCCGGAACAAATGTTGGGGATCGAGATTAATTCGATGAGACGGGTTATAGTGTAGGGAAAGATTCTCATATGGAAGAGTAGACAAGGTGCAGACGTGTAGGGCCTTGAGGAGGGGTAAAGAAGGCGACTGGCTGCGTGAATGCGCCGGTAGGCCGATGTAATCAAAGTACTGATAAAGCTGTTGTTGGTTGTATGCTGAATCCATATTGGCCGATTTTGTAGAGGAAAAGTAAAAGTAAAAATGACCAAGGCCCGGGGTTCTTAACTGGGAAAACGTCTGAGGCGACAATGGCGTTATTATATTCCCTGAAGACGATATCCCTAAGGGCTCAATCAGGCTCCCGGGTTCACCCGAGACCGTCTGACCCAATGACTTATATGTAAGGGGTTTGCTTTGCTATGGCAGGAAGAGAAAGAAGCATAATTTAATAACTCTAGTTTTCCTGGATTTAATAAGTTAGAACTAGCCTTGGGAGCCCATACTAGCTCACAAGACTATGAGTTAAAAGGCTTGTATTTCTATCGGTGAAAAAAAAAAAAGATTATTCTTTTTTATTTGCTATTCACATACTCTTTCATTCTCTGCCCTCTTCTACATTCAGGTTAGCATAGCTCCTTACAAGATTTGTTAGGATATGGGAATCCGCATCCTTCTGGCTCTTCACAACGCTCACTGGCCAGTGACTTCGCACAGCTTGCACTATGTCCTGTTTCCTGTCCGCTTCTGCTTCATCCAGACTCATTGTACCCCTGAATAGCGCAAGTTCTTCTGGCCGCATCCGCCCCCGAATAACCCGGAACAGCGCCTCGGCCAGGTAATGGTTCCGCCGCTGAGTGTACAAACCCTGCGCAACTAAAATGAGCGTAGATCGCAAGGTCTCGAGCTCAGGTCCGGGTGTCTGCTCATTGATAGCATCGATGCAGTCATACCCAGTGAGCATGAGGGGTATCACAATAAAGAGATCCATGGCTTCGAATCCATGACGGAGATAGTAGAGCCTGACGAGGGTCTGGAGATATTTCTTGGCATCGGCGACAACTGTCTGTGGAGATGGCGCTTTGTCCATTGTGATGTCAGGTAAGGATTGATAAATAGTAAGTAGAAGGTGGTGATAGTAGATGCTATTATCAAACGTTAGCGGATGGCGGTCGATCAGCTCTGTTGCTATCAAGCATTGGCTTTCTTTTTCAATAGAACCAGGATATCCTGGACGTCAGGGGTGCTTACTGAAGTTGCAAGTGCCCGGGAAGCACGATAGTCTCTGGCAGGAGAGGACCTGGCAAGCTAGAATACCAGCTCTCCAGTCGCTCACGAAACCCGCGAGCTTTGTCAGGGCTGACCTCTGAGCCTTTTGAGTAGGCCATATCACAAAACTCATTCATGATGACCCGGAAGTAAGATCTCGCTCGGAATATGTGGCCAAAGTTCGATGGCGAAAGGTTTTCGTTCAGCGGATACTTAACCCATATTTCGCCATACCATTGTGCATCGTCTGAAGGATCTGGGAGTGGCCAGACTGGTGGCTCCTTGAGCAGTGGAGAGAGCACGAAGGAGAAGGCGACAAGGCTATATCATTCAGCGCACGGCCAGGATTTGGGTGATGAATGCACTCACGTTTCCCAATTATACAAGGCCCATGCCGCGTATTCCCTGCCCTTCCGCATTCTATCACTCTGTCCATCCACAACACTATCGAGGAGACCCAGCCTGTGAGCCAAAGCGACAGCATGGATCCTGTACGGCTGTCCAATCTCGTCTAGACCGCACAAGTTGTGGACGACACTAAATATTATCCCGGCTTGCACTGTCGTGATGCGCGCTGTGTTGGCTTCCAGTTCCCAGATGCGTTTCGCTTCGGCAAGAAAGCGGTACAGGAGCCCATGAGGATTCCAATACTCTGCGCGGTCCGAGAACCGTGGGTTGCAGGCCTAGGGATAGGTCAGATGGGGCATGACTCGAAGAAGTTGAGACTACCATACGCAGGAATAGGCTAGAACGACGTTGACGAGTAGGGACGAGCAAAAGTCCTGTCCTTGCGTAGCCATGTCCTCTAGAAACAGATCTTTCTGAAATGCCGCGGTGAATTGATATTCACAGCGAAAAAACACCCCAAGAAGATCTCGCATCAGGATGTCATCGCCGCACACGGTCGTCCACGATGATATCTTGACATCAGACAGTCGAGGCTCAACAACTTGCGATGCATGAAACGGCTTGAGGTAGAGACTTCGGCGTGCCTCAGAAGTCAAACTAGTAGTGAGACGGGGTGCGGTGTGCCCCGAAGGCCTCGGGCATTGGTCTGGAGGGTAGAGACCTGCCGCCTCATAGATCAACGAGTTCAGATAAGGGTTGTTTAAGGCGTGGTCTTTAGGCATTTCGGATAGGTACGGGAACTCGTAACGGAATTGTGTCTCTGGGACGACGGCCATCTGAAGGAGGATATCCCCGGTTTTGGCGTGATTGAGGACTGTTGTGAGGTCTGTTCCGGACCGGATTCTTTGCAAGACGTCTTGAGCGTCTCGGTCCGACAAGTTCTTCAATAGCTCAAGTATCTCCTCATGGACAGTCATTCGGTCTCGCAAGGCATAGTGATCTCGATGACGGGCTTGTAGTCGCGTTTCGCCGGGTCGAGTGATGTACTGACATGGAATGTGCCGGCTGGCACAGCGACGGCATGCCGGTCTTCCGCCAGAGCACTACAGGAGAGTCAGTCTCGCCGTCCACGTCCCGACAGCCGAGAAAAGTGTGAAGTAGTTACCTTGGCCTTGTGCTTGCGACATTGATCACAAGCAGCCGCGACGGGCTTTATCCTTGGAGTTGGCAGAAGGTGTGTGGTCACCGGAGGCGGTCTTCCGATCTGTGACGACACTAGACTGCGCAAAGGACGGGTTTGACTACTACTCGAGGCTCGTTGCTCAGACATGGCAATCTAGTCTGTCTCTCGGGGCATTTTAGAGGTATGGGTTCCGGGGTTTGAGTCTGGGTGATCTTGTCGGAGCGAAGTTCGAGGTTTATGAAGGAGTGATGTCATTCGTTGCTTGCAGTTCACTCCATGGATATTGTGTGGGCAGATCGCCCATAGGCTGCAATTTCTGTAAGGCCACCAGTCAGAAGCCAAGCCTTGTTTCAATCACCAACAGAATGAGAAGAAGGGTTGCGTGGCCAGGTTCTTCTCCACATCGCAAATGAGGAAGTGTGTTTTTTTGTTACAAATAACTCATATGCTACCTACATAGTCGAACGTGGTTTCGACCAGCCTCCCGATCACGATGTCAGAGACTGTTCAGGCATAGCATTTATCAGAGTGTAGGCACGTGGTAACTAGCAATACAGTTCAGATGAGCCATATGAAAAGCTGGGCCCGTTCGCCTGGACACCGTGGACCAACTTCTATCGCCTATGAACGTGGTGATGGAGTCAGGGAACTATTCTCCACAACCAGAGCTGGCGAAGTCAAACGCGAGAGGATCAGCTGGGGCACCATCGTGAGGAAGAGAGGTACTGACTGAGGGCGTACTCAAATTTCTATCTGGAGTTATAGTGCACCTAGCGTCTGGTTGTTGCCAACCACCCACTGCTTGGCCAACGTCAACCATGGGCTCTTTCTTTCCTGACTCTCGCTCATTCCCCCATTTCCCAGATTTATATTCGGCTACTGTAACCAAAATTTGCATTATCCCTTCTCAAAGCCCGAGCTGACGCGCTTGCAGGGCCAGTCAGCTATTCCCTCTTGGCTGATCTTCTTCTCAACTCGTAATGATGGGGCTCCACGATAACCGGCGAATTATGAGACCTCCCGTCCACTGTTGCCCTCTCTCGGATGCGGTCTTGGCTGATACTGTGACCTCTCTCGGTAGGAGCGAATGACTTGACTAGTGCAGGTGGCGAATCGTGAACGAAGTCATCCACTCTGCGCTTCTGGCGACGCCCACGGGGTAGTTCCTGGTCGGATAACAGGGAGGTTTTGTCTTCGTCTGATCCCCAAGATTCCCCACTTTGTTCGGATAGATCTCTTGGCCGTTTCCTTGGGCTCGCCCTGCGATTACTGATAGACGCCGGATCAAAGATCCTCGCCTGGCTCCGCAGATCAAGTCCCGTGAGCTTCTGATTTCTCATGGCCCCAGTGCTGGGTTCAAATAAGAGAACCGCATACTCAGCCATGCCTGTAAGAAACGGTATAGTCTGGTCTGAGAAGATGGCCCACGCGAATCGAGCAAAGAGATGCTCGATTGCGAGACCAAAAAGCGGTTGGAGACGACGACAATGATAGAGATCGAGAAGCTCGTTGTTCTCGTCCGAAGCGAATACATGGAGTGCGATGCACCAGTCACCCTTTGTCTCGGCCTTCTTTGGCACAAAAGTGAAACGACGGTTGTTGAAGAGATGCTGGAGGTCCCGGCGTAGTATAATAAGGTTGCTGGGGTCCTCGAGGCCTTCGGGGCCATATCTAGATAGAAAGGGGTCAGCAACGCTGAACCTGAGAGTATTTATTCTATGCATAACGGGAGAATTGACCTTTCCATTCTGTTTGAAACAAACCATCCCGCATCGGCTGTCGGCACCAGGTGTGTCGCCTTGAGGGCGTTTGCATGCCCCGATATACGGCAGCTCTGATCTCGCGCCATGGCAGCGAATCTCTTCTTGAGAGCCGGCACTCTTGAAGCTGGCGGGATACTCAGGAGATACCAGACAGGAGGGAGATTGCCATGTGGGAACCGCCAGTGATCAAAGGAGGGCACGACAGGATACTTGTCTAGTTGAATGCGGCTCTTGTTAATACTTACGACCATCAGGTACGCAGCCATGGCCACTCCGGGGATCAAATTACGGACTAAAACAAGCCCGAGAAAGACATACATTCAGGCTTATGTTGATCATGAATGAAATAATAGTACTCATCTGCCGGAAGAATGCCGCTCTGAGGCCTGTCCAGCTTTTCGAAGGTTCCTCCATATTCGGCCTGCGCGAGGTACCCGACTGGCCAGGTGTTGCCTGTGATGATGCCACAGGCCACCAGCGCGAGATAAAAGTCAACGCCTACTTCCCCATGATCATCGGGGTCAGTTGCAGAGAGGTGCAGCAGCGGAGGCTCGCTGGCCGGATAGGCAGGGTGCCGAATGTCGACATAGCTGATGTCACGGGCGGGAGTGGCGAGAGGGGCTGTCAAGGGTGGTCGGGAGAGCATTGGAAGGGGAGCCAGAGGAGGTAATTGTTGAATCGGGCCCTGCACACAACCTGACTGGATGAGCCAATTGGTCGGCTGACTAACGCCGATGCCCCGGAAGATCATTCAGCCGTTCCGGTCAAATCAATGATAATGATGACATCCTTGAACCGAGGGGAAATGACATAAGTTATGGTCATTTGGATAGCCTCAATGCAGATAACTCAACATAATACAAGACAATTCACAATAGGACCTGATATTTAACACACCAGCTTGGTTGGTTATTTGACATACTAACGTGGCGCAGGCTCCGATTATAGCGCCCCACTAAAAGTGGGTTGCTGACGCAGCAACCTGACTGCCAATCAAATCAATGCCTTTCATAGCAATATCGCGGTGCCTTCAATTGCAATACCTTCAAACTGCGACCTTGAGTTGCGGTGCCTGTAAAAAAATATAAAATAAATTAATAAAATTAAAAGGTTGTAATAATAAAATTAAATACTTTGAAAGTTTTAATATTAAATGTATTATAAATTTAATAAGAGCTTTTATATTTTTTACAAATTTCATTCCGATATATTTAGGCAATGTAAGCCACTCTATCGCTAGTCAAAGCACTGCTAAGATACCTAAATGCATTACCGAACACCTGCCTGAACTAATTGAGTTTCGGCTGCTGGATTATTAAGGAACTTGGGCATTGAGTCCTGCGCAATATTAGCAAATTGGCCTAGCTAAAGGCGATATTGAACAACTTACACTAGCCATTAATTTAAACACGGCCTTTTGTGCACTTTCCAACAACGACGTCACTTCCTTCAAGGTATCTGCGACCGTAGAACCCGGAGATCGTGCCTTGGTCATTCGCTCAGAGAGGCTTGAGCGAAGTTGATGATTAATATTCACCTCACGTGGTGATCCAGGGGCGAGGAATGTGTTGAAGAGAACGTGTGACTGCGACAGAAGCTCGTTGACACCACTGTTGGCGTCGTCCTGTTCCAGCGAACCAGACTCCAACGCTGTCTTGGACTCGAGAATCAACTCGCCGGCTTGCTCGTAGAACGCCAGGCTCTCTTCGCAGTATGTTTGCCGTAGATTCTCTCGGAATAGGAGCCGGAGAGTGGGATCCTGGAGAATCTTCTCCATCTTGAGTCTGTTACTGTCCACAACACCGCCCTTCGACGATGAAGAATCGGTCTTCCCTTGCGATGAGCACCGGCTCGAGGAGCTGTTCTCAATCAAGTCTTGGCCACGTTGAGACAGCGCATAGATGGCAACATGTGTGGGCTGAAATAGTTTGCATGCCACATACTGGTTCAGGTAGGCCATGTCTGTTGTGATCGACTCAATGAGGTTGTAATGAACAAAGTGAGTGGCAACATTGACCGCCTCGAGCATGTCTGCACAAGTCGTCTTGTCTCGCAGCCAGTCGGAAATTGACTGGCCGGTACAAGTGTCATGGCATATGCGACCGTTTATCCTGCGCTCGGGAGTCAATTTGATTCCCAATACACTCTCCGACCTTGCCAACGCCAGAGGGCCCTTCTTTCCTCGTCCATCAATACCGATGAGACGACAGAAGACGACTTCAGTGGTGGCACGATCCACGAGTGGCTTGTCCGTTTTCACATCCCTCTCGAGATAGAGAAGAGGTCCTGTAATTAGACACCTCAAGTCGTGCGATTGCTCATGCTCAATCCCGTTCCTCTGGCAGAACCAGTCGAATATTGTAGCTCCCTTCGATGTGAGTCGCCATATCCCCCCTCTTTGTTGGAAGACTTGGTCTTGTTCTCCACCTGGTGACTCGATAAATCGGGCGTCGACAAATCGCTGACAGAGAGAACGCGCCGTATCTTTGCTCATGGAAAATGTAGTCGTGGACGTGGAGGTGACGGTGCATGATGGATTCTCGGGATCAGGCATCCGATTTGACTGTGTGAGTTTGAGGTTGCCCAGATTGCGGATGGCATCTTCGGAAAGGAACGTGTGATCGAACTTGACGAAGCGGACGCGATGCGACTCGAGAGGCAAGAGGCTGACAATGAGGGCGGCGAATAAATCTTTCAAGTCCTATTCTAAGAGTTTAGCTATGATCATGTCGAGTACAAAACGCCTTCCGTGTCAACGCATCCGTGTCCACGGAAGCCAACGCATGCTTGAGTCTCACACACCTTGGACTGCGGCCGGTCGCCATTCGTCGTGCACAGCAGGCGGGACGACGTTTGCGTGATGGTGTTCTTGAACATCTTCAGCAAGACGGTGTGGAGAAGCGCTGTGTCCAAGAATCCCGAGTGGCGTGTCTGGGCGTCAGGTTCGCAAATGCAACGGAAACACTTGCTTTTTGGCGCAAGAGAGAAGCAGCCAGAACTGATAAAGAAGCCGCCACAGGGGTGCGACATTACTCATGTGGCTTCTGCGCTATCCCCTTTCTAGCTCTCGAAATCACAGTAGGGCTCTGCTAATGTAGGGAAGCGGGGAGCCACATGGTCGGCGGCTGACCCGGAGCCAGACTAGACCTAGATATGGTTTAGTATGTTCTACCGGCAGATTGTTCCATAAGCCCGAGGGGGCAACTATCCATGACGGGCTCGAGTTCGAGGTTTGAGCCTCGTCAGGCTGTTCGTCTAAAACCCCAAATCAAGAAACAAGATGATATGAAGTAGAAAAGCCTTCTTTTTCACGATCCTATCCCTGGCATTGGGGACTTTTCAGATGGCTTGACTTAACCCTGTCTGTTTAGTGCGAAGGGTCGGCTCAGTACCGAGTTTTGGGTTGGTGTCTTGTGAGTGGTCCGGCTCCGATGATCGACATGGACGCTACGGTTCCGCAACCCACTTGATGATTGCTACGTAGCATTACTGCGGCTCCGCAAAGAAATTATACAAGGAAGCCCCTGTACTGCCTGGACGTCTGATAAACCAAGGAGTGCTGACCTGCTCGCCCCTTTTGACTGATGTGAGGGATGATGGTCAGGCGGCGCAACAAGGTATCGCCACCCCGGGACGGGATGCAAGTCTGGGATGATGCCATTCCCGGAATAGTGACAAAAAATCACATCTATCAGGGTGGTAATGACTTGTATTCTGGAAGCAAGGGCTCATTGGGGGTGATGCCATGGTTGGCTGGCTCTCGCAAGGACCGCCAGCTTCGATAATCCTTTGACATTGAACTGGTTGGCTCAAACCCGCTCGAAACCTTGTTAATTTCCCTGATCTTAAATCTCTTTTCCTGTCTAACATCTAGCCGCCAAGGTTCTTCGCGACGACGGCTATCAGGGGAGGCAACGAAGTCTGGAAGACCGACGACTCTACTGACTTTGTGGGTTAAGTCCACCATATTCCTGCTTGGCCAGGAGTCGAGTTCTTGGTCGGTCCTCAAGCAGCGCGGCACCACTATGACCCTTTTGATAGAATTATATTACACCTGAGCTGCAGGGCCCGTAAAGCGCGCAACGTGCGCAGAGTCAAGTGCAAGGAGTCTTAGCCAGCATGCTGCAAATGCACCTTGCGCAGCGCCTAATGTCTCTACACGAATTCCGTACCATCTCCCGATAACCCAGGCGGTCGGCCCCTCTTAACCACCTCAGCCTCTCCAGGACTCGGCAGCCATGAAAGCTCAGCCACCTTTCTCCCAGGAGCCATCCCTCCGAGACCATGAAGCTGCTGTCATCCCACACCCAATGTTGCCTGCAACACCCCCTTAGGCTATAGAGCAGATGAGGCCGTAGGAATTGGCAATCGTAAGATCCGTAGCATTCTTTTCTAACTTTAGGCAGAAGGGCATACCAAGCTCCCCATTCCTCATCTTGCCTTTCCTATTGGAGGCCTAGGCTCCTCACTAATACCCGAGCTGGAAGTTTCCATCGGCTGAAGGGTGTGTAATGAGAGGAAGATAGACCTTGAATCCAGGGCTGTTTCTATAACTCACAGTCAGGAAGAGCCTCGGCGCTCTCTTGTGCCTTTTTGGATGTTTTGACACTACAAACAATTCATTGTCCCCGTTAGTGCAAAATCCAAAGGCTCTAGCAAGACAAGATCACTGTTGCCGATCTATTCACCACCCACGTCGTAGCAGTTACTCTACATATCTTGAGCAGATTGCTTCGGTAGCAGCCGTTAAGAAATTACGAATAGAGAACCGACAATCATCCAGGCTCACCAAAATCACTTCGCCCCCTGTCAATACCAGATGATAGGTTGGATACTATTTGACAGCTATCCGATGCTTGCTGCGTGCTCCGCAATCAGATTAGACTTTTCAGAGCACAGTTTTCCATTTTCCGGTGTTAGTAACCAACCATTGATTACTTCAAGTCGGCTGATATCTGTTGTGTCTGTACTTCGAGCTTGGTTGCTTTTCCCACCCTCCACGTCAAATATGTAAGGTGACAGGCGCGCATCGCCGTCATACCCATTGCGTTACCTTTAGCCAAATGCTTCAGGTTCTCTCAAGATATATGGACATCGATTTCGGTAGTATGATGTCATTCTGTCCCTGATGCCTTCATGAGGTCCATGTTATTCCCAAAACTAGGATCTAGAAGCTTACCTAAACGGCTCGCACCTGATTAAGTCTAAAGCTATAGTGGAATTCTAGCTAGTTTCATTCACCCAAGGCCTTAGTCAATGCCGATGACAGAAAAAGCATCCGTGGGGGTTACTCGTACTACCAAGCACTAAACCACCAAGCCTTCAGAGTCGAGTTTCACGCTTTTAGGTCTGCAAGTCAAAACATCCGAGGCCGACTGATGTGACATTGTTCAAGATGGGCTCCGAGACCTGGCCATTACACGACATATTCACCGGTCCTGTTTGAGCCGACTGCCACATCAGCAGCTTGAACGAGCCTGCACGTAAGCTCGCGGGCAATGCTATCTGCCGGTTCTCGAGCAAATAATCACAATTAGATTGGGACCGCCATGTTTTGTTTTATGCGGTAAGACGCTAGGCATTGACGCACATTACGTTGTCAAAGCGTTTCACGAGCCGGCCTTGCAGCGTATTACCCGTTCCGTCGTTGTCCTCAAAACCCAAAGGCCTTTGTTTCATTTCTAGGGCATCTTGCATGAGGATTTGCATCTGAAGCATAAAAGTCGGCTGTTTCTGAGGTCCTCGGTGCTAGAAACACCACAATCACTCGACCCTATCCCCGGCGTTGTATTTTCACATCGAACTGCACGGACTAGCCATCATGCGATCCTTGATGTTGGCTGTTGTTACTACCATTACTGTGCCAGGTATGGCATCAAGTCTTGCATTAACACACGGAGACCAATATCATCTTGGGAACCTAAACTATGACACCTCCGGACTCGGATGCGACCTCCCCCGGCCGATCGATCCTTCGGCGGATGGATTGGTCAGCTCACGGGAGCTGTTTTCGGGCAAAGAGGCACTTGAGGCGATGGTGAAGCGCCATCAACCGCTTGTCCGTATTCCATCGATTTGTTACGATGACCTTGGGGACTTTGATGAGGATAAGAGATGGGAACCATTTGACCAAATTCTAGTCGTCATGGAGGAGACGTACCCAAATGTGTAAGTCATAAAACAACGAGCTCCAATGATTTCGAAGGGATGTTAAACTTATAGCATTGTACTATAGACACGAACATGCCACCATTGAGACCATCAATAGGTTCGGGCTCGTTTACACTATCTGGGGCTCCGACAGAGATTT
Source organism: Fusarium robinianum (assembly GCA_013623725.1). Lineage (NCBI taxonomy): Eukaryota > Fungi > Ascomycota > Sordariomycetes > Hypocreales > Nectriaceae > Fusarium > Fusarium robinianum. The sequence continues at coordinate 44,647 of JABFFI010000002.1, read as the reverse complement.
AGCCCCGATACTTTTAACTGCTCACCAAGACGTCGTGCCTGTTGAAGAGGAAACCCTGGATCGGTGGGAGCACCCGCCGTTTGATGCCTTTTACAACGAGACTGACGGATACCTATGGGGCCGTGGTGCCTCTGATGACAAGTCGGCCATTACAGCTCTCATGTCCGCTATGGAAGCTCTTCTTTCCCAAGAGAACTATCGACCTCGCCGCACCGTTATCTATGCTTTCGGCTTTGATGAGAAATGCTCTGGCTTCCGTGGAGCCGGCGAAATCTCGACGCATCTGGAAGAGAGGTATGGCCAAGGCGGAATCGCCGTCATCCTCGATGAAGGTGGTGCGGGTCTTCAGAGTCTAGGTGATACCCTCTATGCGCTCCCAGCCGTATATGAGAAGGGTTATCTAGATGTCTGGTTCGACCTTGACGTTGTCGGGGGACACAGCTCTACGCCCACTCCGCACACAGCTATTGGGATCATGTCGGAGATTGTCGTCAGCCTAGAGTCGAATCCTTTCAGGCCTGAAATTGCCAGGAATGGCCCAGTGCATCAAGCCTTGGTTTGCCTAGCACGTTACTCACCCAACGCTCTGCCAGGGCTCACGCAACTGATTCGCTGGGGGAATCTCAAGGGGCAGCTTATGTATTGAGCCAGCTCTCACGCGAGGCACAGTATTCCATTCAAACATCCCAGGTGATCGACTGGATATCTGGGGGCCAAAAGATCAATGCCCTGCCCGAGTTTGTGACCTTAGGGGTCAACCATCGCTATGCACCCCAGGACAGCATCGGCGGGATCCGATACCGCATCGTGGACTTGGTTGAAGATGTTGCCAGGAAATACAACCTTCGGCTTCAGGCATTCGAGGGCGATCGGGACTATGAAACGTACATCGTCGCCAATGGTCTCTCCCCACAGGGACAGAACGCAAGTCAATTATGGGAGCCCAATTATAGCGGTACTCTCGTCTTGGAGGCAAGAAAAAGATCCTACATAACACGTCAATCACCCACAAGTGGAGCTATCTGGAATGTCTTTGCGGGCACTGTTCGCAACACATTCGCTCGTCAAGCCTCGACTGTGGTTGTGGCTCCGGGAGCCATGACGGGCAACACGGACAGTCGTCACTATCTGAGTAAGTAGCTGAGCCATATCATCTTTGTAGTTACATGCGGATTGTTTGAGCTGACGGCCATCTCCCTAAACAGACCTATCGAACCACATATACAGATGGAGTCCGGGGAGCCTGAAGTCGTTTTCCAATATACACACTTTCAACGAGCGTCTCTTGATGAGCGAACATCTAGGTATGGCCAGGTTCTACTACGACTTCATTCGCAACTTTGATCAGGCAGACATCTAGGATCTGGAAGTAGTCGAAACATGGGAGCATCAGTACTCTACGTGGGGACCAAGGAGAGATCGGGACTGCGCTGGGTTCGCACAGTAGGGCTAGCCGATGCTGTCTATACTGACCCCCTGGGTTTCATCAATCCTGTAGACACGCTGGCTTGAGAGTAGGAGTTAGCAGGGAGCTTGCCAGAGGTCTCACCTGCTGAGCCCAGGTCTCACCTCGACACTAATGACACATTGTTCCAGTTTTCTGATACTGGGTCGTCAAGCTTCCCGCCATCTGGAGTGATTTCTGTCGCGACCCTCGATAGGGCGACTCGCCTCCTTGTATGTATTCGCCGCTACCCAGAAGGCAGCCTAACTTAGCTGCCATGCAAGGAAATTCCCTTGGCCTTGGGCCGTTCGGTTCGGGTCGCCTAACACCAGGTTCCCATCGATCAGGATGGTGATATAGGTTTTTGAGTTTCGCACTTGATGTGTTTGCGTAAACTGTGGTCTTTCTTAGTCGTTCTTAGTCTTTGTTGACATAGATCCTGGGCAGCATTGAGAAGACTCACGGACAGCTCGAGAGAGGGTTAATGAGTGGCATGAACCAACTTCCCGATCCTTGTCCACTGCAACTGGTTGAGGTATCTCAACGACAACCTTCAGATTGAGGTTCGTATAATTGGTTCAGCTCTCAGACTTCTTACTTGATCAACGTTCGACTTGCGGTTACGACTAGCCCGAAAGTAGTTTGTCGTTCCGGCGCGACAGCCATGCGCATAGCGTGGCACGATATAGCATGCCGCTCAGCTATGAAAGAGACAGTCGCTTTGAAGGGGAGGTGGAAGGGCAGGGGGATCGAACAGTGGTGCTGCTGGGGCGGCTCAATTCGCCGGCATGCTTGCCATGTATTGATGAGTTCTTCGCCCAATCAAGCGGCATGGTCTCATATCACTCCTCTCAACAAAACATCAACAATTCGAGATGTCCTTCGAAGCACCGTCCGCTTCGCCCGTTCCTCGACCAGCGGCATATTCATCCACCATGCAACACGATTTATTCAGCCCCGTGTATATTGCTTTCTAAGTCCCACCTCAAGGAGAGGCTCAATTTGGTTACCAACCCATGATCTAGATTTACTTGAGTACGGATCTTATTGGCCATGTATCGCACTTGACGGCGAAAACATCGCTGAACTTGATGCCATTGGGTGGTTCAATCACTTACGGTGTTGGGTCTTCGGGTGGAAATGGCTGCAGAAGATATCTTCATGTCATGCTCGCCAGAAAGGGCTACGAAATCCGCTTCATGGGATCGCGTAGGTCTGGTTCAATGCGTGATAACCAGCATGAGAGATGGCGTGGGTTTAGACTCGACCAAATCGAAAACAAAAGCTAAGAAGTGTATTGCGACGCTACTTCCAAACATCATTGCCATCAACGCTGGATCCAACGATTGCATTCAAGATTTCAAGCTTGACTCTTTTGGAGAGCGCATGGCTCGTATGGTCGAGGCTGATTAGCGAGCATCTCCCGCCTCAACTGACTGTTTATCCTCCCCGCTTTGCTCAACAACGCAGATAAAGACATCCGGTCACGGGTTTTACGCATAAACAACGAGCTCCGAGAACTAGTAGAACCAAAAGCAAGGGCACAAAAGAAGATGACTATGGCGGATATGGATAGCTCCAAAGGGCCCCAATTGAGTGACCTGGTTGATGGAACACACCCTGATTATGAAGGACATGAAGAGAGGGCTATTACTTGGGTTGCTGCTATTCAGAAAGCTCAAGAGAAAGAATTCTCGCTACAAGAATAGCTGCTAATATGAATACGGTCAAGACCCTTACGTACCCCAGAGCGGCTTTGTCAACTTACCAGCCTCTCTCATCCACTGACTTGTATGATGTAATCCTTACAGAGGAGAAGGGCCGCGCGTCATCTCTCAACCAACGCCGATTTTCCTTGCTCACAAGGTGGGCCATTTCCTTGGCGTCTAAACAGATCGCGCACGTAACCAATCGAAAGGCCATGAAAAAAGCCAATCTGGGATATATCCCAGTTAACAACCCTTCCCGTCCTTCAACGCCAAGATAATCTTCCCTGGCTCTGCGGCGTTAGCGGACGTATGCACTCTGCTGACGATGCTGACAAAATCTTCATTTGTTTGCTTGCGTATCCCACATCTCCATCCGAGACGTCCTCGTTGGTAGAAGTATTAATTCAAAATGCACCAACCATTGGAAAATTTCCCTCAATTACTTCATCATCCTTCTTCGTATTGCTTTCCAGGGACTTCAGGATATATATCACACCCTTATTCACTTTCACAACAAACGCCCTTCGCCTACCAGTTGACCCAAGCACGGTTCAGAAGACCAGTTCAGTATCAGGTTGTGAGAGCGCAAAGCGCACCCACCTCGACATGTTGCGACTTGCTACCCTGACTGCTGGTTTCGCGGCATTGTCTTGTCAAGCTATTACTACACGCGCGACGGACAACAAAAATCTTGCACCACTACAGTTCAACGAAGACGGGACCTTTCAGATCTGTGTTTTCTCGGATCTCCACTATGCACAAGGTGGGCTCCCAGGCAATTCCTCCAATTCAAGCGTTTCGTGCTAATAAACAAGAGCAGACCCATCGGGAGCAGGTCCAGGAAAGGACCTAAGATCGACCAAAGTTATCAGCGATGTCCTAGACTTTGACCCTCCAGATCTAGTGGTCCTTAACGGAGATCTCATCAATGGTGAAGACACATTTGTCGAAAACAGCACCCATTACATCGACCAGATCGTCGCTCCCATGGTAGAGCGAAAACTAACCTGGGCGTCTGCCTATGGAAACCATGATCACAACTACAACATCAAGGGGGATGACATTTTGAAACGAGAGCAACTATGGCCAGGTTCTCGGACAGACAAAATGGTTTCTACCAAAAATGCCGGCACCACCAACTACTACCTTCCCATCTATGCACCCAACTGCACACGAACCCAAGACTGCGCCCCTGAGCTCCTCTTGTGGTTCTTCGATAGTCGTGGGGGCTTTTACTACCAGGGCCGGCGCAGAGCTCAGCCCAACTGGGTTGATCCCAGCGTGGTAACGTGGTTCAATGAGACTAATGCTGCTCTGGTCGAAGAACATGGCAAGGAGATTCCATCACTTGCGTTTGTTCATGTTCCCATCCACGCCTCTCTTTTGTTCCAGAAAGAGGTTGGTCCGGATCAAAATCGCCAGCCCGGCATCAATGAAGAAGCTGTCGTGCAGCAAGGAGATGGGTGGTGTGCTGAAGATGATGATGAGAGCGAAAGTTGTGAGTATGGGGACCAAGACCTTCCTTTCATGGAGTCTCTGATATCGACGCCGGGTCTTATCGCGCTTTTCTACGGACACGATCATGGAAATTCCTGGTGCTACAAATGGGACTCTCAAATCCCGGGGATGGAAATCACTGGTAACGGCATCAACCTCTGTTATGGCCAGCACACCGGGTACGGTGGTTACGGTGACTGGATTCGGGGCGGGCGTCAGATCGTTGTCACGCAGGAGGGCCTCAGAAGCCACACGGTTGATACGCACATCCTCCTTGAGTCGGGCGAAGTTGTGGGCAGTGTCTCGCTGAACTCGACGTTCAACACAGACCACTACGAGTCAACCCCGGACCAAAAGACATATTACATGAGTGGTAGCAGTTCCCTGGCTGCTACTACGTTAGCCTTTGGCAAAATGCCAGCGGGTATTTATGCATCAACATGCCTTATAAGCCTAGCAACTAGCATTTGGCTGAGTATTTAAAAGTCCTGTAAAAATTTTAACGCGTTCAATGACTTAAGTACACTATTCTGTGCATTCTTAAAAGTGCGTGCACAGTTCCAATGTGAAACCTCGCACCTGCTGATACACGCACGAGACATCGCAACGACCCCAAAACTACTAGAAACTGGTTTCACCGCCATAGGGTCCAAGCGCCGTTTCGCTATTCACATTACTACCGGCATGTTCAGATGCCTTCTCCGCTAGATGTTGGAGGACGTTGTTATGACACGTTTGGCTGGAGTCAACTTGGAAACTTCGAAAACCCTCCCCCACGGAAGGCCAGCGAGATCAAGCCCCGAGACGAGGGAATATCCCAAATATAGATTCATGGATCAATATACACTTCCCGCTACTATTCAATGGGCAAAACTGAAACTGGGAGTTCGAGGGGCGTGATTCAATAGCTCAGGAGCTTCGTCTGCAAAAGATTTGTATCAATAGCGACAGATATCTGCCCACTAAACTAACCTAACCTGTACCAAAGAATGGAAAGTTTATAAAGCGGACATCCTTCAGTTCCTTCTCATCCAATAATAATGTTCAGCTCGAGGTTGTTACCATCCGAAACCGCGTACTCAGCAGCGATGGTCCGACGGTCAATGTTGAGAATAGATTGGTTGGTGCGCTGAGACTCCCTGGAACGGGCCCTATCGGAGCCATTGCTGTAGTACTCAGGAAGCGCTTTAACACAGGTGACGTCGTCTGCGAGACCAGTGACGATGTCGACCCAGGGCTTCCAGTTGTGGACACCCATGGCGACAAAGAAGGCTTCCCTGCCTTGCTCTGTCTTGAAGCGGAGCATGCCTGAAGTGCCGCTGTCGCCCATGGTGAGGGTGAGAATGCCGTCCTGCTCGCTCTAGATGGCCCCATTGGCGTAATGCCAGCAGCCCTTCTCAACGATGCGGAAGAAGGCATTGGTATTTGTCTGGTAGACACGAACCTTGATAGTGTAGGCCATTCTGTGGAAGCCTTAGTGGACGAGTTTCGGAAAGGCGGTGGTTGACGAACTTTCAATGTTGTGGATAGGGCTTTCTAGTAAATAGAAGGGCGAGGCCGTTATGATGACGCAGAGGAAGTGAACTCGGGAGTTGTGATGTGAAGCCACGACAAAATTTGTCAAAGGTCTATGTCCCACATACTTATTCTCAAAGGGCTCCCTGTGGCTCGAAGATGCACATCGAAACATGACCCGCAAGGTTGTCTCACAGAGCTGGTAAGTCTTCATGGGCCAAGTCCCGGTATGCGAATACGAGGAAGTGAGACAAGCCAGCAACGAGAAAACGAAGCCTATGTCTCAAATACTACCTCTGTTTCAGCAGGAATGCCATGGTTAGTTGACGTCCGCGACATTCACATGCGGGCACTACGTGGTTGGTTGTATGATCACCCGTCGGGACATTCAGTCATTCACCGCTATGGAAATGCGTTCGTCTGACTTCAAGTTTAATGGCAAGTTGGCCGAAAAACCGGACCGGAAATCGCCATTTACTTCAAAGGAGAAGTGTCCTCAAGTGAGATACCGTCAGTCCTAGCTAGTGAGTAAACCTTTTTATCCTAAGCACTTGACAAAATGATTAGAATTCGAAAGCACCGAGCACCAGTGCTGCCTGATTATCTTCAGCTTGGCCAAACCGCAGGCCACTCAAGTGCGTCCAAATGGGGCGATCCATCCGGGAGAAACACATTTTAGCATGATCGCGAGTAATTCGACACGATCCTCTGTCTAGGCGGGGAGGAGGAGGTTGAGACCGGACGAAATAGAAATGGCATTCGCTTGGGCCCAGGAACTATCGGTGAGCGAGTGTGAAAGGCCTCATTGGTCGTCCATGCGAGGGGGCGCAGTACGCTATAAGCATAGCCATCCAACGAAGACGGGTTTAGGGAATCCAGCGGGCAAGACATACACTTCAGCTCGCCACAGGTTTCAGTTGTGAACCCAGTTAGCCAGACTGAGACTAGGTAAACAAGTCAAGCCAGATAGTACTGAAGAATAGCACCCCGAAGAAGAGCAAAAAGAATATAGTATTCAAAGTGTAGATGCACCTGCATTAGTTGAACACCACAAGACGCAAAAGAATTCCCGAATAACTCAACTCAATAGTTATACCTGACGCAAGATAGATATGGAAATAGAACAAGGTCGGGGACAGATCAACTATTGGGTAAGGGCTAGAACAAATCTAGGGATGGAAGGCATCGTATCAATACTGTCAACACTTGCGTCAGTGTACCTGACCACGTTTGAGCATCGGATCAAGCATCAATCCCCTCGAGGGTCTACTCAGACGATTTTGAATGTTATGAGCAGATATTTGGCACGAGTGCAGATCATTGGCATGTGTATATTAACTACTACCTACTTAATAACTACCAGTTGTGTTTAATCTATCTGTAGGTAACTCTAAAAGAAAACAATGGTATTTGTCGCAATTTTCGTTCAAGGCGTGTTCTTGAGAACCGCGATAATGTCCTCCTTGAAGGCCTCGAAGATGGCTCGGCGGTTCAGCTTCTGTGTCGCCGTAACAAGCCCCTACAAGATCTGTCAGCATTCTCAACTATCCTGGGCAGGATACTGGTAAACTCACGCTCTGAGGCGTCCACTCCTGAGACGTGACGACCACGCCAGCAACAAGCTCCATCGCAGCCAAACCACCGCGTTTCCCGGTTGCGCGGAGATCGTCCAAGACGGCCTCCCGAACTCTGCTGTCGGAATGCATTCCATGCTCCTCCACGCCCAAGTCCTGAGCGATCTCGGCAAGGGTCTTCTCATTGGGCATCACAACAATCATCGGGCGTGAATGTTCTGGGTCAGCGTGAACCATGACATTAACAACAGTCCGAGCGCCGCGGTAGATAGACTCGAGCTTCTCGAGAGCAATGTATTCGCCGCCCTGTAGTTTGATCAGATTCTTGATGCGATCGATAACCCGCAAGTGACCGTCAGCGTCGAACTCGCCGACATCTCCGGTCTTGAACCAGCCGTCCGGAGTCAAGGCCTTAGCTGTCTCCTCTGGATTATTATAGTATCCTGTCATGATCGAGGTTCCCCTGGCCCATATTTCGCCTTGAGGCACCTTGGCATCAGTGACGTACCCGAACTCAGGAACGGAAACTAGCTTGATCTCGACAGAACCTGCAACCGGACCAATGCTCTGTTGGGAGAACTCCAAGGGAGAGCCTAACGCGCCACAAGCGCAGGTTTCAGTCAGACCATAGCCAATGATCATAGGTGCGATGACAAGGGATATGACGTGCTTGGTCCTATCAGCAATTCCACTGGCGCCATTTACAGTGAATCGGACTCGCCCGCCAGCTAGATCCCGGACAGTGCCAAAGATAGCCCTGTCCAAGATCGTAGCTCCCGGCAGTTTGTATCTTGACATGAAACTCTTCAAGTTCACGGCACCCCAAAAAATATTCTTTAGTAGAATACTAGACTCCAGTTTGGTGTCAATGCCCTTCCTGATTGTTTCCCAGACTTGAGGAACGCCCAGCATGATGGTGGGCTTCAACTCCTTCATGTCTCCAGAGCACTTCGTGACCGATAGATCGCTCAATGTCCGGGGGCTACCATACCCGAGAGTACCACCAATGAAAAACCCCAGGTTCTCGACAGTTAATTCAAAAATATGGGCAAGGGGTAGATAACCGAGCAGGACATCGTCATCGCTCACACATCCACGTACAGAACTGTACAGGCCGGCGACTAAACAAAACAGAGGGTTAGCAGGTTTGTCTCCCTAGGAACGAGATGCGAAGTCAAGTTGCGAGAGGGCGGCGAGAGGGCGGCGAGAGGGTGAGGTGTAGTTACCTCCAGCAACAAGGACCTGATGCGTAATGCATGCACCTTTCGGGGGGCCAGCTGAGCCCGAGGTATACATTACGCAGAAGAGGTCAGTAGGTTTTGGTGGCACGGGATCAACCATGTTATTCTCGCCTAGGATGCACAGTTGTTCAAAGGTGAGAACATCGAACTCTGGGTTGGCCGCCACGAACTCGTCTAGCTCGTTGCCAGCGCTGAAGATGGAGGAATTATTGACAATGACAGTCTTGACGTTGGACTTCCTCAATGGATTCGTAGCTGTCTTGAGCAGGTGAGGATCGATGAATATGGCATTAGACTGAGTCTCCATCAATGTATGCTGAAATCCACTTTCTCCAAGGGTGTCATAGGCTGTCACAATGGAGATAGACTGAGAAGCGCAAGCATGCGACATCGCGAGCCAATTCATACTGAAGAGAAGTGATTCAAATCGAGCGGTCAGCCTGGGCACAGGATGGAAAAGACATAAAAAGACATAAACACACCTTGTCGCGGCAAAGAAATGCAACTTGTGGGAGGGCGTCATGCCCAGTTTCCGAAGACCAGAGCCTAGCTGGAGAACAAGGGTCTCATACTCCTTGAAAGAAAGGAAAGAATACCCTGACAGCTGGAAGTATTCCCATTCCTTCTCGACTTCTCGGATCTGGCCATCAGCCCTTTTCTGCGTCGTCTTCTTGATTTCTTTGTGAAGCTTGATGAGCTTTCTCGACCCAATACCTCCGTGATCGGCGTGGATGCGAGCGCTACGGCGGACAATGTCAAATACCGTGTTAATACCGTCGGCAGGACGCGCGAGGAGACCATCTTTGGCTGAAGGATGACGTCGAGGGATGGTTTCGTTGGGGACCTTTACGCAACCCGGGGACTCGATGGTGAAGGGTGGCTTGTGAACCTGGTGTAGGGGTGCTACACCCGATGTGAAGACATCCTCCATTACGAGAAGATGCAGGCGGTAGATCGAACCGTTTTAAGCGAGAGGTGGTAGAGTAGTGGTTCGAGTAGCAAGCACAATCTTGTGACTTGGTGATGAAATCGATGAATCACATCGGTGAGAACGATCGTGGAATAGAGATCGTGGAATAGATCTTGAATCTCAAAGAAACCGCAACGTGTTTACTTCAGGAATACGCGTGGCGCGTGTTCTATTTGGCCCTGTCTGACTCTCACGTCAGCATGGGGTGATGTTCGCAGCGACCAGCCGCCCGCCAGCAGGAAGCAAGATCGCCGGCTTAACTAGTGGAGTGGGTGTGCGGAGCATAATTTCAGAAAAAAACCGCAGGGTCATGGGCCGCTTCTTGAAACCCTTCACTTGACGCGCTTTTGGACCTGGCGTTCTTGATGTTCTCTGCCATGCCATCTCGTGATTAGTCACAACTTGACTTTACGAGAAACTACACAACCTAAGGACAGTTATCACCCCTTATTCTGGCGGTCTTGTCAAGTTGGCCGCTCGCTATAGGGCGCCGCAAGCAAGGCCGGATGGCCCGCTTCTGGCAGATTGGAAGTCCGACGGATGTACGGACAACGGACTACGGAGTAGACCGTTACCCCTGCTAATGTCTTTTCTTTTTGGCACACGTACGTTCTGGAGCTGCCATTTCAGGATCCCTGACAGCCAAAACTGGATTAGATGTATGGGCGCGGTATGGATCTTGAGCTTATATTGGCATCAACAACCCTATACATCGCCAGTAACAGATGCCCCGAAGAAACCTGTATATACTCCAGCAAAGCCTGCGACCTGGTCAAGGTATGGGACGGATATCGATTCACTTTCCTTCCGTCTTCTTCTGTGGAGTGTTATGAGTCCCTCTAGACTTTGAGGTCCTTCTCCGCTCAGCTAGATTCGCTTGGCGAAGAAGCTCTGCCTTTGAAATGTAACGTTTATGGCGAAGATGAAGCCATTCGCGTCATTTAGGAATGGGTATTAACTCTTGAGTAAAATGCTGATCTTGTTAGGGAGCGCGAGAGGAAGAGAACTATTAAATACAACTAGGAATTGTACGAGAAGTCAGATAATTTCCAACAAGAACACGCTGCTCAAAGACAATAAAGCCATAGGTACTAATCGATTCCAGTCTGTGGATTGAATTGAGGTGATTAATTAATTATTGCTATCCCCAGTTCATTTTATTCGCATTCGACTTAAGCAAGACTAGTCTAATTTCAGCTCACCTTTCGGAGCATGGAGTAGTGGACTAGAAATTATTGTCATCGCTCGTATTTCAGCAGATACCTCAACACCTCCTGGCTTGGGCAGGCTCTCGCCTGGTTTCTCGGCGTCTGGTAACCACATCCAGGCTTCCCGAGGCCTTCAACCCGCTTCAGCTTCCTTAGCCCATCGCCCTCCATTCTTGGGACAAGTGCTTCGCTAGCTCAGCCACCCTTCTGATCACCTGCCTTCTTAAATCAGCCACATTTTCAGCCCTCACGTCTCTCGACAGACGCGACGAGCTGTTTCTCTACCCCTCATCATCAAGGACTGGGATGAGACGAAACACGATGGCTTCCACTTCAACGCCTACCTACTTTGACCTTGTCTACCCCATCCCGGAGGAAACGAACCTTTCCAACGTGGACTCAGGCCCCGCAGCTAAGCCATGCGAACACTGTGCCTCTCTCTTCCCGGACCGCAGTAACCAGTACTGCCATAGCATAGCCCGCTACGAAATCCCGGCTACGTACGAGCGTGTTGATACGTTTCCCGATTTCCCGGGCCTCGAAGCATCTGGAAAGGCAGGATGTAGCTTCTGTCGTCTACTCCGCGAGACCATCAGGTCCAGCTGGACAACCATTCCGATGTTGAGCATGGGGATGTTTACTCTGAAGGATGATGTCGGGTCCTATGCGGAGCTTCTGAATTCTGGCTGGGACAGGAAGGTTAAGATAGACAACCCGGCCTTTCGATTCTCACCCTTCGATCCATGTGTGTATGGGTCGTTTTCCCCCGACACCGACGATTCCCCCCCGGAGAACCAGCAAGACGGGGTCGTCCTTGGCCTTTCTTTGGACGTCCATCCAGCGGCCGAGGCACTGGATGAAGAGGGAGAGAGTCCAATTGACGCTAGCAAGACGCTGAATTTCAAGATATACGACTCAGTCGGTAAGCTGTTCAAGTCCATGATTGTCCCTCACACGGGCTAACGAAGAATACTCCCAGATCTCAAGTCACCCTTGCCCTCCACGCGGCGACGATTACCAGATTCGTCAACCCTGAGCCCGAGGAACGTTGAAATTATGAAGGAGTGGATTGACTTCTGCAAGTCCGAGCATGGCGAAAGATGCCAGCAAACCGGAGCCTGGAACCCGAAATTCTTGATTGACCTCGGCACCGAAGACACAGCTTTGCCACGGTTGGTTGAATTTGCTAACGACGGTGGAGAGACGGTCAAGTATGCGGCTCTCAGCCACCCATGGGGGAAGGATTCGGACGCCTACCATCCCTTCCAATGCCACGAGTCGAACTTGGATGAGCTCAAAGCCGAAATTGAGCTAGACCAGCTTAATGGCAACTTCATTGATGCCATTGCTGTCTGTCGCGCCCTTGACATCCGATATCTTTGGATCGATTCTCTCTGCATCATTCAAGACTTGAGCGAAGGGGATGGCGACGAGGGCATCCACAAAGTGTTTGGCCATGCTGAAGTCACTCTTGTGCCGTGAGTGTGCTTTTCAAGTCTGTATCGACGCTGACTCGTTTCTCTGCTAACTGATCTCAATTTAGCCCTCAGGCTACCCACTCGGACTCCTGCTTTCTGCCTCGTAAGCTAGCTGGCTCTGCAGCTGCGAAACTTGAGTACAAGCTCGACGGACAGAAGGAGTACATGATCATCAGCCCTGTTGAAAAAGAGAGCCAAGGGACCAGAGAAGAAGACGTGGACAACTCTTACTGGAACAAACGAGGTTGGACAATGATTGAACGCATCTTGTCGCGACGTCTCATCTACTTTTGCCCTGACGCGATTTATTTTGAATGCCGTTGGTCTCTCCGATCTGAAGAGACCAGCACTGAGTCTACAGATGGTCGGACCTGTCCTCTGTGGCCCCAACAAGACGATCCAGACGATCAAGACCCAGAAGAGTCCCGTGCCTTCTATTCCGAATTCTGGACCACCAATCTAGTCGAATTTACGAAGCGGCAGATGTCCCACCCGAAGGACCGACTGAAGGCATTTTCCAATGTTGCACTGGCAATCCCCGGCCACGACAAAGATTCCTACATCGATTTTGCTGGCATGTGGCTGCATAATATTCAACAGGAACTGCTCTGGTACCCCAAAGATGGATCTGCAGCGAGGACCACGAATTGCGGATTTCCAAGCTGGTCATGGGCCAGCCTCGATACCAGCATTGCGTTTGTTAGAGGGACCACCGACTGCGAACTGCCCAGCGAACTGGACAACAAGAAGTTTGAGGCCCTCCGAGTGGGACTCAACAGCGACTCTCTCCCTGGCAGAGGGTATATCGAGGTCATGGGCTACTGCAAGAAGCTTTCCTCTCTCAATGTTTTTGAAGACGACATGTTTTCGATGGAAATGCGCAAGGAGTATCCGCTCGACCTCATCGTCGAGGAGAGCCAAGTATTGGCACATGGGGCGCTTGACCTGGATAGCTATGACTTTCTCAGGGATTTCGGCATTCCACTTTATTACCTGCACATCGAGACGGAAACCCACCCTACCGGGTTGATTCTGTTGCAGGATCCACGCTCGGCGACAGTTTTCCGGCGGGTTGGAGTTGCGACTATCTTTGAGAATGGGGGCGAGATTCTGTTGGATTCACCTTTCGAATTGGCAGACTATAAGAAGGTGATGCTTATTTGAGAAGGGATGTATCGTTTTGCGATCTCAAGTATGTAGGGCATTTCGAAATTGGTCTCATTCCTCTAGGAGAGCTGATCCCAGGTTTACAAACCGATTCGCATTCGATATTGATTAAACGCTGCCCTAAGGGGAGCAATGGAGCTGTCAAGCAACCCGGGATTGTAGTAATATTGAGTTCTAGAGACAATTTGGCCTCTCCTGTGTCGTGAGAGTGTCTTGTCTTTGTGAGACAATCCTGAATGCCACTACCAGTCATGGCAAAATTGGCTAAAACATGAACTCACGCGACCAGGAGGAGGGACGTTAGCTTAGAGTCTATGACCGAGAACCCCGGAGATAAAAGCACGGCTAAAATGCCGCAAAATTGATGGCGAAATTTCTTCGGTGATACACTCCTGGCATCTGATTTGTGGGAGCGCGAACTTGCCAAGTTGCCAAGGTCACAACGTGCATATGAACCAATCCTTCATACTCAGCCCAGCGGATTTGGCCCGAGAGACGTCTCCGGCCTATCCGACTACTCCGCGTTGCAAATGCCTCACAACTCTCTTTACTCAACACACTTGGTCCTTCAATTTTTGTCGCCGTCAGTAAAATGACAGATCAAGAGAGCAAAGGCAACCTGGGGCAATCTGATGTCCTCAATGGCATACTCCAGGAGAAGGAGAGAGGCGCCCTCGTCATTCTGGCGAAGAAGCCTAAAGACGGCACGGTTCGAGCAGAGGTAAGGCCGTATACTTATCAGGCACCGAACAAGAAGAGTCAAACTCGTCTCGAACATCCATCTTTCGGTTAGTATGCCCCTCAATCTTCTGCGATTGTTGAGCTGACTTGGACACACTGCGCGTAGCCCTGTACCATACGCCCACAAGGTTCAGCAAAGATGCCGACCTGAACACTTCTGCCATACTTGACGAGGACTCACTTCTGGTTGACCCCGAAACCAAGTCTGACTTTCATGGCACTCATGTGGGAACCATCAGTCTTGACGGCTTCGGCTACGAGTGGCGGCAATGGGAGGAGAAGCATCAAGACACCACACAGCAGTCTGACCCTGGTTTTGACTGCTCTCTCGGCTCTACGGTGGATAAGATCGTTTTTGCGAGGATTGCCGAGCTGAAAAACGCAAGTTCTCGTCTCAGTGAAAATACGGAGAAAGAGGACGGCGATCTGAGAGAGTTCACGGGGGAAGAAGCGTGAGTTTACCGTCTTTCTCCAATGCGAAACGACATAGAGCAGCTCTGACAAAAAATAGAATCAAGCTTGCCGGATCCTCCGAGCATCAAACCCTCGTTGAATCAAGGATCGAATGTCTGTACTCTATCTTGAACGGGCCCGCCTCCATCGATCTTGCCCAAAGACAGTCGTTTGACTTCCGCAGTATCGCTTCCGAGAAGGGCTCTGCGAAGGTCGCCATCTTTGATCTCTTTCGACAAATGATTTTGACGAAGGAGCTTGCCCGCCGGCTCGAAGTCTCCGCACACATTTCTCCCAGCGGCGGCTTCACTCCCAAGGTCTGGGGTTCACTCATAATTCAACACCTTTGGATGAAAAACACCGAAATCAGTATGAAGGCGCCCACTCCCAAGTCTTTTGGCATCAAACGACGCGGCACCCTCGACAAGTTCAAGTCCGAAAAGCTACGAAAGCAGGCGACTAAACTTGCCTCGAAGGGGAGAATAAAGGAAGCCCATGAGACACTTGGGCAGGCCATCCAGCTCGACCCTGGCAATGTCAAGGCTTGGATAGCCCGCGGCGTGGCAGCCAAATCTCTGGGCAAAGAAATGCGCGCGTCGTCTCGAGCGGATTTTGAGACCGCGTTGAAGCTAGATCCGAACAACATTCATGCTCTGGGGCATATTGGGCTTGATGCACTGGGCGCAGAGGACTTTTTGCGCTCCAGGCAGGCTTACCAGAAAGCTGTGGACTTGATTCGGGGTAGTCGGGGTGTCCAGTCCGGGGTGAGGGTCACGTTTGATCGCATGCTTCAGCTCGCAAAGGAGAAGGAGGATCTCGAAGAGCTGGAAATACGACATCCCAAAGACGAAGCGGAGAAAAGCAGGCTGCTGAGGCGCCGAGCCGCAAAGGATTGGGACCTCGGTCTTACGAGTGTAGAAATCCACTCCAAGGTTCACGAACAGCAGGTTGAGGGGCTCATCCTCTTCGCCAAGAAGATGAGATGGCCATACGTGAACGAGCTAAAGATGGTTTCTCGGGAAGCCTACTCGTCGCTCTTCCCGAACAACGAGGTGCCTTCGCAGGTTGCCGACTGGCTGATGGGCGTTACGCTGCCAGGCCGATGGCTGTCCTACAAGATCATGTCGAATCTCATCCTTCTATCACCTGCAATGAAGAACAACAATATCGCGACCTCTATGCAGAGCGGCTTAGTCCTTCCAGAGCAAACATACTGGCCCGTACGATCGGTGCTTGGCCGTGTCCTCGGTCCCCTGCCTGGCGTGCAATCGCTTTGTGGATGGGTTGGCCCTTGTCCTGCTGTGGAAATCGACTCAAAAGACCCGAAGAAGGTTGCTGCCCATCATGTCGAACTCAATACTGCAACAGTTTGGCCCGAGAGGGCCGAGGACAGTGCGTTACCGTATCGCCACGATATCCGTCGCATTCGCCACGATGATGAAAATGAGGCAACATTCCTGGCTACTCTAAGAGACAAGTCCAAGTGGTCAGTCCCGGAGCCACCAGCTCGGTCACAAGAGGCGCCGGTCGTACAAGTGGAAACCGTCAAGTTGGGGAAGCCGTCCCCCCTTAAACCGAACACGGATCCCCATTCACCCCAGAAGTATGACGCTAGCATTGTTTTCAGTGTCAACAATAGCCCCGTCACCTATGATTTGAAGAATAATGCCCGGTTTATCACCTTGCCAAAGTGCGAATCAGAGGGAGATAGGGGGCACGAGGCACATGAGCGTGAGATATCGTGGTATAGACCGGGTGTGTGGAGAGTAGATGAACTTGAGAGCTTGAGCCGCTCGGCGTCTAGTCGAGGACATATCGAGATTATCATGGCCCATAGTCCCCAGGCCGAGGTGCTCGTCAGGGCTTGGTGTTGTGAGAAGGGACATGATGCTGTTGTCTGGCGAAGAAGCCTCGAGACATGTTGTTGGAAGTGCGCTGTCGACGCGACGTCTTCTGCCGGGTTGGATGTTGGCGTCTTGATATGGGCAGACTACTGAGATTTCGATTCATAGCAAATTCATTCGACCTATCATGTCAACTTTTCCTACCCCGGGGCCTATCAATACTATTGCCTTCAAATTTCTCCCGCTTCCATGCAGCCCCATTAACAGAGCCCCGAAATCTGACAGACCAATCCTCCGCGATTACATTAGTCAAAGGCTCGAAAAACAGGAGAGCATCTTTGGGGAGCGTAATGTCAAGGGTTTCTTTCTTGATCACTTGACTAGGTAGCTTAGATATGCGGCTGAGATGAGAGCATGTCGCGGCCGTAGGGTCATCCAGGTGATGTGAATGGCATCTTCAAAACGGCAAAAGAGATACCTCAGCTGACTCCAAGAAGGAAAACCGTGGCAACTTAGTGTCTTGCTTTCCTTAGTTCATGGCTGGGCATTGAGGAGTTGACGACGAAAAACCAATGAATGCACTATCCTGGCTCATTACTTTCATCTGCGGGGTCCTCTACTGACGGGTCCGATCCTGGGGTGCCTTGCGGAAGGCGTGTTCCCGATTGGCTAGTTTCAGGCTCAGAGAATCACGAAATCTGGAGGAGTGAAAACACCATGTTGTCTTCGTAATCAGTCGACCAATCCGGGGCAACCTCCCACATCTTTCCGAAAGCGAGGATGCCACCCGAGCAAGATATATCAAGGGTCGTATCCCACTTCCATTGCCGATGAACTAACAGCCCGATAACTCGGTTGACTTGCGCGGGGCGTGCTTCTGGGCATGCATCACACGCAAACCCATGAGGGGGGGCTGCAGATTTTTCCGCGTTATCGTCACGATGGCATTGGACATAGAGAGCGACTTCGGTGCGGGATGGAAGATATGTAATTACTACTAAAATGACGTTTCCAGGTAGCTCAAGGGTTCAGGATATACTTCGTACGATCCAACAAACTATCGTGTTAGTCGCGGTCTACATATCGATGAAGGCAACGGAGGACATTGTTGTACAAATGAAATTGCTTTTTGTTACTTNNCCCCCCCCCCCCGCCTGATCACAGTATCAGTCCCAGGCGTCGCAGTTGTTGTTGCAAATAGACGTCTTGCGCAAGGCTTGGACCCGGACTCCGTAATTAGTCTATGGTTGTTCCCACAATCCCTCCTCGTGGCAAGCAGGGGTTTCCTGCATGGGGTTTTTAGGCTTGCCTGTCGTTTGGAAGCCCTGTAGGGAAATCACAGCATGCGGAAGCCTCATTCGATAGTTACCGCTTGTTTAGGACAAGGATGCTCCATCATTCACTTGGCAAAAGGCAGACTTATCCACCATTCACTCACTCATTCGATTGAAACTGGGGCAAAGATTCATGAGATAACCGACACACCTGGGAAGTCCGACATGACCTGACTCAGTCCTTATCAATTTACTAGCTGGCGATGTCGCGATGAGGCCCGCTCAAGGCGACTCGCGAGTTTTCTTTCTTGAGACTATAAGTGCACTCGAGAATCCTCTTCGAGAAACAGATTTGCCAGCATCCTCCCCCATCCGCTTTCAGGAAAATGTCACACTCTCAAGAAAAGGCACTCTCCAACGTGCTTGTCGTCAGTGACGGCGGTGCGGAGATCCCAGCCTCAAAAGGCGTGCAACACCATGAAGGCAGCTTAGGCTACACCGAGTCCAAGAGGACTTGGAGGTCCTACATTTGGTCCAGTGAGCCTTTCTCGGACGTGTATCAAGACACAGGGGCGAATTGCTGACCATTATAGCGCTCGATGTTCCGAAGGAGGAGGCCCGATTCCTCACCAAGCTCGATTTGACACTCATCTCTGCATCGGCTTTGGGCGTCATGTGCCGCTACCTCGATCAAGTCAACATTATAAACGCCTTCAGTAGGTCGAGTGTAATCGTTGCTTATAATGATCTTGACTAACTATCTTTCCAGATAGCGGCATGAAGGAGGATCTTGCCATGTATGGAGATGAACTCAACTACGCCAACGCCATCTGGGCCGCAGGTTATGTTTTTGGGCAAATTCCGTCGAACCTGCTTCTCACCAGAGTATGATCCTGATCACCTTTCGACGCATTTTAACTTAGTGCTAACAAGAAACTAGGTTAACGCGACTTATTATATTGCCTTTCTTGAACTGGCATGGACAATCTTCACATTTGCGCATGCTGGCGTCAAGAATATCACCCAAGTCTATGTCTTCCGGTTCTTGTACGCCTTTCCTCCCTCCTCTCCATTATTTGCCCCGGTCAATATCTGATTATACTATGTCACAGCGTTGGTCTATTTGAAGCCGGCCACTTCCCAGCGGTCATGTATGTGTGCTCAAGTTACTACAAACCTCACGAGTTGGCGAGACGAAATACGATCATCCAGGTTTTTACCTCGGTCGGGCCTTTTTTCTCAGGTTTCTTGATGGCGGCCGTCTTTGCTGGGCTGGATGGAAGTCATGGTCTGGCCGGTTGGCGCTGGATGTACATGTGCGTACCGCCCTGCAAACGTTGACATGATAGTACTGACAACAACAGCGTTTGCGGTCTTATTTCCTTCCCATGCGCTGCCTGGACAGCAATTGCGATGCCCCAACTACCCTCCCGTGCAAAGCCTAATTGGTTTGTGTTCTTGCTTTCGCTGATGAGGCACAACTAACTAACTTCCTAGGATCTTCACTCAACAAGAGCTCGACCTGGCTCGTGTCAGGATGCCTACTGAGGCCAAACCCCTTACTGGACGGTTCAAGTGGAAAGACGTTAGGCGATGGCACACAACGTGGCACGTTTATCTTTGTGAGCACATGTATTATGAATGAATAATCGGTGTTAGTTGCTAACCAAAGAAAAAGTTCCCTTGTTTTTTGCCTTTCTAGTTCAGGTTGGCCAGTCAGGAGGCTCCAGTAAGTCAATTCAGTCCTCATCACGCTCACTTTGCTGACCATCACAGTGATCTTCTGGGTGAAAAGCTACAATGTCCCGGGACAGCCGCCTGTCTTCTCTGTACCTCAGATCAACATGATCCCACTTGGAGTAGGTTTACTCATCCGAAACCGATTGAATCGAGCTGACTGTATTCAGATTAATGCCATTACCATTGTTGCCACACTCATAAACTCGTGGGTTTCTGATGGCTTACCAGGCTCTGCCAGATGGCCGGGACTGGTGTTTGCGAGTGTCATGGCTATCATCTTTCCAATTGCTCTTGCCGCAACACCTGTCCATCCTCCTGTCAAAGCAACTCGCTGGGCCCTTTATTGTAAGCCGTCTCCTCTTGAAAAGCAAAACAAGGACAGGTCCTGACTCTTTCCACCTTAACAGACCTTACTTCCCTCTCGATGACAGCTGGTGGCCTTTCCTGGACCTACGTAAACGAGGTCAACAGAGACGATCCGGAAAAGAGGGCCTATGTATCTGCCTTGGTTTGTGCTGTCCCTCTACTTTCCCTCAAAACTGCAAGCTGACACTCTGGTTCAGATGAACGCGTTCGCCTTTATCTTTACTGCCTGGGTACCTATTTTCACCTTCCCAGCCAGTAAACAGCCATACATTGTGACTGGTAACTACATCACTGCTGGGTTTGGTGCTGCTGGGGTCGTTCTCGCCCTCAGCATTGCCTACTTTCACAATCGAGATCTCAAGGAAAAGCGACGGCAACAGCAACAGCAACAGCAGCAGTCAACACTGTCAGAAGATGAGAAGTCTTCGGCCTAACTGGCTCGATAAGTCAAATTTGGCTTGGAATTATGGGCTTCTTTCAATGGAGATAGGGATTCCATATGATGGGTTATGAGAACTAGCACAGCCAAACATCTAGTCACCTTAATGCCGAGGCGCGGGGGTTATGACGGAATGGTCTATCTGTATCAATTATCGCCTAGACTATCCAAAAGATCCATTGATGGCACAAAGAACGTGGAACCTGTTACAGGCCTTGAAAAGTCCAGGATACGATCATGCAGCCCAGGCGGATGGCCGATGAACATGCGCTCTAGCATCTTCTCGATGACCCAGAGTTTCTTTGAGTATCCGATAAAGTATGTCCCAAACTCACCCTGAGCAGGATATCCAAATGTCATGTTATCACGCAGAATGTCATATTCGGTTCCGTCATCGTCTTCAATCGTGGCGAGGGTCTTATGTGACTTCTGACCAGTATCAACGTCTTCGAGTTCGACATTGTCGACCTTTGTGCGTCCGATGATTGCTTCTTGCTGCTCGGTTTTGAGGGATCGCCAGTCTTTAAGGTCATGTAGGTATTTCTGGACCACAACGTAACTGCCCCCTTCCCCGGCGGAGTCGTCTTCCGCCGTGATCAAGACTGAGTCTGACACTGCATGTCCGACTGGATTTGCCGTGCCGTCGACGAAACCGAGAAGGTCGCGAGTGTCAAAGTACCTGAACCCAACGGTCTCATCCTCAACCTTTACGGAATCTCCCAGGAGATCCATGAGCTGCCTTTCAAACTCAAACGACATGTCCCTCCTTGCCGACCGAATATGAAGAAGCAAGTCACCAGGCGTCGAAATTGCCGCGTGTTTCTTGCCCTTGAACTCGAGGAAAGGGTGCAGTTCCATCGGACGCGGCTGCTTGACCAGCCTATCCCAAATAGTGCTGCCGATGCCGACGGTGCAAGAGAGGTTGGCGGTGCTGTGCCGAATGGATACATTCTTGACAATATCACCGATGCTGGCGAGCGCTGAGCGGATGGTTTCGTGGGATTTCGGGGCGTCACTTGCTGTCAGGACAAGGAACGTCGCTGAATGGGAGAGCGGCGCTTCGGAGGCTTGAGGGGTCATCGAGAGAAGGGGTTGGGGGAAAGCTGACAAAGGCCGTAGATGAGAGATATTGGGGCTGTTGTGAGGAAGAGCGTGAATACTCTTCACCAAAAGTGATGTGCAAGTCCTCAAGTGTGTCTGACGCGCCGCAGAAATCATTCTCATGTTGTAGTCTGTTGTTTCGTGGAGATGTCAATTCCAAGTACGCAAGCGTCATCAAGATGGGCCATCGATGGTATATCGTCATCTTCAGGCTCGATACACCTTGTCCAGATATCCCGGAGCCTCAAGCGTGCCAACTATCACATTTTAAAGCTCCCGTATGGCCGGCTAGCGATATGCTTCGATGTAAGAATGACTGAGATGGCTTGGGGCTACCCCGATGCAGGATGGCTTATGAACGAATCACAGGGTGTGTAGAGCAAAGATCTTGATGGGGTCTTGGAAACTTTGAGGTCTTAAGTTTTCGCTAAGACTGGATTGTCATTGTGGCCCCGGCCGTCGCAGACATCTTTCATTTTCACCTTGCAAGTACTGTTTCATCCAAGAGCATCGAGGGGTTTATGAGCTATCCGGCGTCTGATTCCGGCCATCGTTACATGGTATGAATGACTATTAGCAGCGCGACTTTAACTGGCAGGTTGTGAAGACTAGCTCTCCGCACTAGATTCAGAGTGCCCATTATATACGTTTTTGCCAGGAGAGAAATGGCTGGTGGGATTCTGGGAGTATGTGCATTCTCTCGCAAAACGGGTCTACTCTTGGACTTAAAAACCTGGGCAACTCCCGGTCCATAAAGAATCATACAGAATCGTGAAATGAGACCAGGATGATTCGAACTAACCCTAATTTCACTCATCTTTCCACTACCATTGCTTGTTCTCAGTGTTGTCCCATCCTCGCCTTCGTGTATGATCTCTCAGACTGAACCGCCTCGCGGATTCGAGCACCCAGTAGCTTTTCAACACGCGGGAAAAGGTTCGCGAACGGTGTCAATTTACCGAAAGTCTCAGACCATGTGAGTCGGCCTTACCCTATATCATACCTCACAGACTGTGGCGCTTAAAGTCAGGATTGTCAACAGCGATCTTAGTAGCCGTCATTTGGTCGAAGCCCTTGACGCCAAGCCGGTCTTGATGTGAACTTCGATGTAGTTGAAGGAGCTGTTCTACAAGCGACTCTGCCAGTCGAGTGTTGTAAGGCACTTGCGGAGAAACCGACCTCTTTTGTGAGCTTATGCGTGTTGCCGCTGTAGGCGTTCATAGTTCGAAGGAAAGCAGCAACAGTCCCGCGGTCACTGAAGAGATGCATCAACTCATGGATCCCTTCAGGATTGCGGACATGGAAACCAAAGTAGGTCAGTTGTCGAAGGGTGGCTGTGTCACGCTAACCTACTCCCAGAACTATTGAAAATGGCCAGCACTCTGGTTGTGCTCTTTGATATTCGTCTGACTGGGATCGAGCATGTCGCAATAGGCAAATTATATTCATAATATTACTATAAATATTTATATCATTTATTGATTTTCAAAATATCGAAAGGCAATATATAGCTTTTTACATATTTTTTCCCGCAATATAACACGTCTTAATGCCTTAGGCAATAACTTTATTATCCTAATAGTTAGCGCAGAGATAAAATACCTTACGGCTCGCGCGTCAGCAAACTTAGTTCCAAAACGCGTCATATACTACCCATCTACCAACGCAAAAAGTCGAAATGATTCCTAGAAACCGGATTGCTGCGGGGGCTATCCCTCCATTGCCTGGACTTACCGCCCGGCTGTTTTCGAGCGCTGTACTGCCTCGCCGTGCAAGAAGCTTCCATACTACAACACAGTCACGAACTGATGGTGTATTCCGGGGTCTAACAGACACCAGGCTCCGCATCCCTTGGATCGAGGCCTTGCGCCTTCAGCAACAGAACGGTGCTGCACAGAGCTGGGATGAGTCCCCGAAAGAACGTGATCTCACTCCAAAGAGCATGAGTGACAGTTATCATCGTGTCGTGCTGCCCTTGGGCCAGGACCCTTGGTTATCTGACACATATATCAATTCCTCGGGCCACATAAGGTAGACAACTCGGGATATCCATCGTCGTTGCTTTATCGGTTACACTAACTGGCGGGGGTTGTATTTAGGCTTGGCACATTATTCATGGACCTTGACGCCCTCTCGGGGATCATCGTTTACAAACATACCGGCCCTGGCGTCACGACGGTGACGGCCGCTTTGGATCGAATCACGATCTCACACCCTCTCACTGAGATGTGCGATCTTGAATACAGCGGCCAGGTGACCTACGCTTCAGGGAGGAGCAGCGTCGAGATCACTTGCAAGGTTGCAAGGGCGAGGGCCGAGGGCGAACCAAGTAAACCCGAGGATGTCCTTCTCACCTGCACATTCACTATGGTAGCTCTGGACCCTGAGACGAGAAAGCCTGTCGCTATCCCCAAACTCGTGTACACAACGCCAGAGGAAGAAAATATATTCAGGAACGGAGAGGCGAAATCGCTGGCGAAGAAGGAAGCTTTCAAGGCTTCGCTGCTCCAAACCGAACCCAACGATCCCGAGTCAGCATTGATTCATCGCATCTGGCTCCGGCAACTCGCATATCACGACCCCAATGACAGTCTGCGCCAGCCCCGAAATGTCGTCTCCATGGCCAAAACCCAATTGTCAACAGCTGCCATCATGCAGCCTCAGTATCGCAACCGGCACCAGACCATGATATTCGGTGGATTTCATCTAAAGCAGACCTTCGAACTGGCATTCTGCTGCGCGGCCAGTTTCGCCCATGCACGACCAACCTTCATCAGCGCCGACCCTTGCACTTTCCGCAACCCTGTGCCTGTCGGAAGCGTCTTGTACTTGACGGCGACGGTTGCATACACGGACCCTCCACTGCTGGAGGAGGACGGTTCTGAACCCAGTCATATGGATCCCGAAAAGCCCATGACGCGAGTCCATGTTCGAGTTGATAGCAAGGTCAGGGACGTTGAGCACGGTGTTGCAAAACCAACAGGCCAGTTCAACTACACCTTCTCTGTCCCAAAGGACCTGAGAGTTCTGCCGCACACGTATGAAGAATACATGATCTATATTGATGCTAGGAGACGGGTGATGCTAAGCGACGCTCAACGAAAGCAAGAGTCGAAGGCTCTATCCCAGGGGAGGGGCAATGACAAACATGTAGATCTCATGGGGTAGGAGCAAGATGGTTAGGTGATCGAATGTCTAGTTGCAGCATTCTTTCGGTATACGCTGTTTCGGCTTGTGCGACATGGCTGCATCGTGCTTCAGTAGTTCATCAATAACTCGGCCGCTTTGCTTCATTGCCACCAGCAAATGCACTCGTTTCATTTACTACAATATCTATTTTCCGCTGTGGTATCTCGGGGCCCAAGTACCTATCCTACCTATTGCCTTGTTATCGGGATCTCAGGGCTAATTAATGCGATCCTTAGACCCAAGTGCAGAAGTAGAGTCCTGCGTTCCATTGCCATGGGGGATACGTGGCACCGACTCGAGTGAGGATCGAGCTGTGACATTGTCACGACGAGCCGTGGCAGCTAGAGCATCCAATTGGCTCAGAGTATCGACCTGGGGGTTGGACTTCATGAATGACGCGCGGTCGTCAGCCATGGTTGGATACCGGGCATCTGGGTTCTTGCGCCAGAAGATCAGGACCGTCGTGATGATGGTCATGAGCAGTAGGCCGAGCGAGAAGACGGCGTTGACCAAGGTGAATAGGACAGCCGAGATCGATGGACCCATGGCGGGCATGTCAAATGGATTGGCCAGGATGAGAAGAATGATGGCGTTGATGAAGTTGAGAGAGAAAATGGCGATATTTAGCGAGTTCGTACTCGCGTCCATGTAGGGTTGCATAACTGTGGTGGCAATTAGAGGAGCGGCCTCGACGATGATGAGAGCAATCGCTTGGAGAACGCCATTACGCTGGCCCAGGCCGATGAACATGGCCTTGATTAGAATATAGACCAGGAGGGGTATCAGGTAGAAGTAGGCCGAGGACCGGAACTGGACGTAGAGGTATCCCCATTTGTTCAGAACCCTCGAATTTGAAAAGAGGCTGTGGGTCGGGTTGGTGCCAACTGCGAGCCGCACGATGTGGAAGGCAGCCGAGAACAGGGTGATGATGGCGCCAAAGAAAAAGAAGACAGCTAGGACGGTCAAGCCTGGGGAGTCAGCTTGGGTGAATTCCCAAAGGCTGAGAATAGCGATTGCCGGGAAGCCCATCATTATCAGTCGCAGAGTAATGCCTTTCATGATGGTTCGCCATTCAGTGCGGAATTCAACAAATTGGCTGCTCTGACTCCCGAACCATGCCTTCTTGACGCAGAGATCAAGAGCAAGCTTGACCAGCAGAATGACAAACAAGGTGAAGAATATGGCGAGGAGGAAGAAAATGATACCCGTCAAGAAAAGGTTGGTCGTCTCAATCTTGGAACGGAATGCGACGCGCTGGATACCATAGACCAGATACGATCCATCTGAGAGCCGGATGTTGGCCCTCTTGCCAAGAGCTGAGATACCGCGGCGCGAAAGATTCGTTGCGCTTTCGGGGAGGTAGTCGAGAGATCGCTTCATGACGGAGACGGAAGCCGAGGAAAGTGAGTTGAAGATGAAAGCGGGCGTGCCTCCAGTGGCGCGCTGGTACCACGTAAAGATCGGAGTCTGCATAAACTTGACCTTGATGATGCCAATAGACCACTGGAAGTTTTGCGTCCAGGCCTCCACGATAGGAGGCATATGGACAGCGGTGAAGCCGATGATTGCTTGAGCCTGAAAGTAGGAAAGGAGAGCGAGGGTGTTGGCGGCCAGGTGTGCAGCAGCGTTGCCATAACCGAGGAGGCTGATGATTCCAGATGATACAAGGCCAAGCCCGATGATGAGCGCGGTAACCCATTTCACGGAAATCTGCTCTACCGTCTTACCCGTGGAGAAGTCAGCCTCGACACAAGCAACACTCTCGCCCGTCTCTACCAAGGTGATGTAGGCGCGGACAGTGGCATCCAGGTCCGGGATTCCGTAGGCGATTCCAGGAACAGAGTCCAGGGCGCCGTCGAGTCCAAAGTTGAATTCAAAGTCGAGGTCACCCGGAACCATGGGGCAGAGGGCGGCGACGTCGAAGCTACCCAGGTTACAGGCATCGACAACTTCGTGGATGAAACGATAGCCGTAGACGTCGAGGGTGACGTCGAAGTTGACCTTGCCGTTGACCGAGGCAACTCCCTTGATGGCGACATATACCGAGCTATTGCCAGGGGTGATGACGACATTTAAGAAGCTCGCGCTGACGGCTGAGTTGTCCTGGCAGGTTCTCAGAGAGTGCGTCTCGAGCATTCTTGTGCTAGAAGCCGAAGCGGGGGTGAAGAGGTTGGCGACGAGCGGCAAGATCGCCGCCCATCGTGCGGTGGACAACCTCATGGTGGCTGCGCTACAGCGTGCACGACGTGTACAGCGTCGAGATCAGCAAAGGGGCGGAATGTAAGCAAGCCTTGGTTGAGAGCGAGCGACGCCTGGCGATGTGATGGAGGACGTCGCGTCAGAGAATTCGGGCAAGGGATGGGCCGGTAACTAAGGGGATACGTACGCGTGTCGCTAGAGTCGAGTATGACCAGATGGGTTGACTAAGCCGCCGAGAAAGGTCGACCATACCTCGTATAAGAAATACGAGAAGAATAATATTAAAACGTAATATTTTAAAAAAGAAATAAAAAAAGAAATAAAACATTAGTATTTAATAGTAAAGGTTTAATTCAAATATAATATTTAAGAAGGCATAGTTAGAATAATTATAATATATTAGCTATATTATAGCCCTCCCTACCATAGCTTTATTTAGGCAAGGGATAGCACTACCTCCTTATTGTCGAAGTCCATATGCCACTCACTGCAAGAGGCAGTCAGTCGGAGGCACACTTAGCTACCCAAGGTATTACCACCCCCGGACATAGTTCTACAGCATACATCTGCCGCTTCTTGTAACGCCATCGCCAGCAAACAGCGTCAATAACATAGGTACTACAAGCCGTCGGTCCCCTCTTTGATCAAGAGTTCAACACTTCCATGATATCACCGATCTCGCTCGCCTCCCGCTGCGGCCTACCAAACACCAGGGGGGCCAGTAAATCCTCAGCTCCTAAACTTGTCATGGAGCTATTCGATGTCGATCGTGACCAAGACGTCTTGGAAGAAGCTTGCGACGGGCCAGGGGCGAGGTATGCCGAAACCAGTGCATTCAGGTCTGGCCCGCTGGCAACTAACGGCAGCACTGGCCGACTTATCCGTCTATAATGTTTAGACGGAGGCGGACATGCTGTCCTCGGCCGTGATATCGGGGCTGAAGAGGATCTCTTGCTCGGCGACCGTACAAATAACCGTGGTAGCTTGAAAGATTTGCGGATTGACGGCGAGCGGGCAGGCGGAGGTTTCGGTGGAGGGTGTTCGAAGAGGTCAATGCCGTGGGCGACGGGGACATTGCTCGTAACGGTGTGATTAAAGTCGTCTAGTAAAGAGTGAATTTGGTCGTCGTCGAGGCTTTCGACCAGCTCGAATAGCTGGTCTACCGACCCGCGGCGCGAGAGCTTGGGCGGCGACATTGGATCCTTCTGAATCGCATATCGAAAATGTGGAATAAGGAGGTGCAATTGGTCCGAAAGCTGGGGGGATAATATGGAGAAGTGACGAAATGAAAAAGGGGGAGAGTGGGGACGTCGACTGGGATCTGCGACGTTTCAGAGAGATTTTCTCCATACCTCAGGACGCCCTACCTCGTGTTGTCGAGGGGATAATCTAGGGAGAATAAGGGCCGAATATCCCATACATTCCGAGTAGATCAGCCTAAAATCAAGCGACCACTTGCCCTGCCACAATGACCTGGAATCATCAAATTAGGTCTATGAATTAGAAAAAGAGGCATTGCTTCAGTCGTAGATACGGCACTACTAAAAATAAATGACAATCACCACTGAGTATCCGCACTCTCGCTGATGCCAGGACTCAAAACAGCTACTCTCCCAGTTGGGTTCTTAAAGCCGTAATACCTTGGAGAGCCAGTATGATCTAGTGAAACATAACATTATGAGACACTGAGCCATCGCTTCTGCTATTGATTGGGGGAAGTATCGTGAGCTCGGGATAAGTTAGCAGATTTGCGACACCTTTGGGGACGATGGGAAGAGGTGCCGCAAGGAAAAGTCCTCGGGTCGCCCGCCTTCTGTGTTTTCGAGGAGTCAGGTGATGATAGTCCAATTTTCCAAGAGTTAAAGATCTCTATGCATGGAAATAGGACTCTATTATACTAGCTCGTCCTGCTAAGAGCAAATCTAGCTATGCATCTCTGCATTTCCAACTGTCTGGCGTCATTTTTACAACCCATAGCCACTCACACCCAATCCCACTACTAAGCAACAATCTTCTCGTGACACTCAATTCTGCATATTATGTTAGCACGAACTCAAAGAGAAATATTGCAGAACTAACCCATAATCTTCACGAAGCACTCGCATGAGTGGCTCGTTGATGCTCTCGTTTAACGGCGCAAGAATACCTCTGTCAGAAATAGTGCCATCGAGTACCAGTTTAACAGCTATTAACCAATAATATTAGCATCTCATACTGTCATTCATGGACACAGAAAACTTACCAACTGCACAGGGCACGCCGACCAAACGTGTCATCGCAAAATATCCCTTGGGGTCGCCATTCTCGCATAGTGTCGATGTGCGCGTCTCGCGCCGGCCATCCTGGTGCTCAATGATGAACTTGTGCTGAAGCATAACCAAGTCGCGCTCCCCCTGCTCATACTGCATCTTCTGCTCCAGCGTCGCGCAAAGTGTATCCAGAGGGTTTCCCCTGGGCGTGATAGGCTCCTCTGAGAACAGGCCGAGCCACTGCAGCCCGCTGAGGATACGCTGCTCCTCATCAGGCGAATCGAACTTGGCCTTGGAGAGGATTTTGGCCTTGAGATCCGCAGTGCCTGCCGATGCGGCGCCGATAATGGTCTGAGTTGCCTCTTGCCACGTGATGGGCTTGGTGAGCGCCTCGACCGGCGTATCCTCAAGAAAGCCGAGGTCTACTAGCACGCGTATGAATTGTGGGAAGCCTTGATACCGCAGGGTGCCGCGCACTATCGTCTGGGCCTCGGGGATGTTGTAGCGCTCCTTGTAAGGCGTCGAGTCTCGGTTGGGGTATGCCACGAAAGCGTAGCCCGGGTAGATGAAGTAGGGCTTCGCGGTTCCCATCAGATCCTTGCCTGTTACTTCCACCACCTTGCCATCTTGCCACCACTTGCCCGCGTTGCGTAGCGCAAGCAACACGCCGCGCGACGACCAGGAGAACTTGTAACCGAGCGGGTTGTCCGAGTCCTCGGCCGCTGGCAAACCGCCGCAGAAACTCTCAAATGAAAGGATTTTGCCACCCTCTCTGTGCACCTCGTTGATGGTCTTGACGGCGTACAGATGGTCGATACCCTTCAGTTTCATGGTTAGTTCCGTCCGTATGGCACTGGCATGTGTGGCAGTGGAGGGCGAGCAATGAGCGAGCATGCGTAGGCTCGCATGTGCCATGTTCGTTGCGTACACTGGAGGATTCTGTGTGTGGAGCAACTCACTGGATCCAACCCGATCTCGTTCATGACGGTGATGCCCGCCGCCTTGGCCTCCGCGTCAAGCTCCATCATGGCAGGCGAGATATAGCTAGTCGTCACGACATGCTTCTTGTTACGGATGGCTGACTTGATCACCGCCGCGTGGAATGTATAGGGGATCAGGCTAATAATCAAGTCGTGCTGGGCGACAGCGGCATCGAGGGCCTGGTCGTCAGTGACATCGAGCGAGATGGGGCTGGCGAGCTTGACGCCCTCGGCGAGCTTCTTGGCAGTCTCGGTGGTTCTGCAAGCTAGATGACATCGAGTTAGCAGGTGAGGGCCTGGTAAAGCAAATACACAACAATGATCAAAGGAGAGCAGACAAAACAATAAATCGTTAAAGGAAACTGCTCACATACCGACTGTCACGGGGATCCCGGCGTCGGTAAGGATATCCAACGTCGGCCGTGCGACAAAGCCCGCCCCAAGCAGGAGTACCTTGCTATACACGCGTGAAGGATCCACATTAGCAATGCCCATTTCTAGTTAATATAAGAGTCTTTCTGGGGACTTACTGTTGAGAAGCCATTTTGATATACTCTGCTTCAATGCGACCTGGGTATCTACAAAGGAAGCGAGGATGTCAAGGTGGAGAGAGAGCGAAATCGGAACCCCTCAATTGATGAAAGCGCATGGAAACACCCCTTGTGGCGGACAAGGGTTAGGGCTTCTGTCCTGGGTGGTGAATCTGGCTCAGTGGGGTCATGGGCGACCCAGTTATTTCGGTCCGGCAGACCCCCGTCCTTCACGTGACGCGAGCGTCCAGGGTCCTTCAGCTAGGTTTAGTTTAGCCAGCCACGGCGACGGCCTCCAAGCTGAAGTTGAAGTGGCCGTTGCGGAAACATATCGCCCCAGACGGTCTTGACCCTGCAAGGTTCTAAACATCATCACAATCACATTCTCGCGGGGTCCTGCGCGTGGTCCCTCCCCCACATCCAATAGCGCCGGTCCAGGCCGCGATAACCCGTTCCGCCCCAGCGCAGGGCTGCTTGGCGACGAAGGGGAGTTGAGTCTGTTGTGTTTTCCGCACACACATCTAACTTCGTATCCCAAAGCGGTCGGATAGTCTGTCTCAAATACCTAACTCGAGCAGCATTCAGCTCTGGGCATCAAGCCAACTTTTATCAATATTGGACCGCTAGGTAGTTCTAACAGGCTCAGCAACGCCACATTTGTCAGATGCAAGCAAATGACATCTCGCCTTGCCATACTGGGTATCTCTTTGAATGTGGAAAGAATAGAATACCTACATCAGGTGCCTCCCAAGTGAACTCCTCTCATTCTATAAATCACTTGACCTCTCGCCTTCGTTCTACCCTGATGCGCTATCCAGCTTTCTTGCAGTCCCAGCACCCAAAACAAACTATTTCCTCATTGCTCAAGTTCTCTCCTGCTCTTTAACTATGCGCCTGCCACCCAAGCTTAGGTCTATTATCCCGCCCCTCCTGCTATTCGGCTACTCTGTCGCTGCCCAATGTCCCCCTAACCGATCCGACTATGCGACTGTCACCCTGGACTGGGGGACTGTGCAAGCAACTGAGTGCAACTCTACTCTAAATGTAGGTGATGTATCCTCCGAGCCTTCCGCCTCTGAGGAAACTAACACGTACCAATATCAGTTGTACATATTCCGCAACATCAGGTTCGGGAAGCCCACCAACGGGGCTCCCGGCTCCAAATCAGCAACCCCCCGATTCGCCGCTCCCTCTTTTCCAAACTCTGTCCTCGACAAGTCTGTCCGCCTCGACCAGTCCTCTGGTCCAGCTTGCATGCAGATAGATCCACGCTCGCACACATGCAGCGGGAAGAAGACGGGCAACGAGGGAATTGAGAATGAAGAGGAGTCAGACGAAGGGGGTGACGAACCGAACTGGGGCTCGCCGATCCTGGCTCCGGGTCGGGCCGCCTCGTCAGAGGACTGTCTATTCCTGGACCTGTACGTGCCTGTCTCGGCGGCCCCGACCGCGGGTTCGAAGCAGAAGTCGGCGCTGCCCGTTGTCGTGTGGTTTTATGGCGGTGCTTACCTCTTTGGGGCCAAGGACGCCGCGCTTGGCGACCATGGAGAACTCCCGCTTTACTCAGGCAAAGGCTTCGCGGAGACGGCACAGAAGATGGGCAAAGACATCATATTCGTGGCAGGCAACTACCGCCTGGGTGAGTTGGGATGGCTCGCTGGACCAGCCATACAAGCCGAGGCGGCCAAGGGTGCAGGCTACGCGATGCCGAACGCTGGCCTCGCTGATCAGAGGCTGCTGCTGCAGTTTGTGAAGGAGAATATCGGCTTGTTCGGCGGCAACCCGGCCATGGTGACGGCTATGGGAGAGTCGGCTGGTGCCGGGAGCATCCTACACCACCTTGTGGCTAAGAATCCCGACGGCTCACCTAGGGATCCCTGGTTCCGGAGGGCGGTGATGCAGAGCGCCGCGTTCCAGTGGATTTGGGATAATTCGCCCGGTGGAACTATGGACCGGACGTTCAAATCCTTCCTGCAGGCGACGAGCTGCGCTGGGAGGTCAGGCAGTGACGCTATAACATGTCTTCAAGGTCTTGAGAGCAAAGAAATATCAGGGGCGATGACGTCGCGCTGGGCTGATATCAAATGCACCGGCGTCTTCGACATTGGGCCGGCAATAGATGGATCGGTCATCACACAACTTCCTGCTATTACTCTCGAGGATCCAGGTAAGGAACCGCTTTCAATTGTGTAACCCCTTCCTTGCGGTGCCCTCTGGGCCCAGTGTTTAGGGTGAGTTTTTAACCTGGTTTTCCCAGGATTCTCCTTTCACCGAAACTTCGAGGCCGTCATTTCCTCTCATGTTGCGCACGAAGCTGCTACCTTCGTCCCAGCCTATGTCAAGATGAATTCAGGTTTCGACAAACTGCTTGAATACTTCCTTCCAGGCGACTCCCCAACCCGCGCTGCACAGCGTCAATGCATCACGGAGCGCTACTGCCCGGGACACCCCAGGTGCTCCGGCAAAAATAATATCATACAGGCAGGGAACATGATACGAGACTCTATGTTCACGTGCAATAATCGATTCACATTCGACGCTTCGCATAACAAGCCGCACACAATACCATTCTATCTCATGAATTATGCGTTTTTCAAACAGTTTGCCTTCCATGCCACCGACCTCCTGCCTACCTTTTGGAATGACAACACGGATAAATCGAAGATGGTGGACAAAGTCATGGCCAACCTTCCCTCAAACTTGCAGAACCCAGTCACAAAGGCGTGGCTCAAGGGTGTCTACCTGCCCCGTCTGGTGGCGAACGTTCGCGGGACATATCAACAATATCTCGTCAGCTTCTTTACGAGCGGTGACCCCAATAGCCCAGGACAATCGACGTGGGCTCCGGCCAGTGTGAAAGAAGACTTTTTATCAAATGTATTGCAGATCATTGGCGAGAAACCCTTTTTCAACGTCTCGTGGCTAGACACCGTCACTACAAAATCGACGTGTCAGTTTTGGTCCTGTATGGCCCATGCTATTGTAGATAATACGGTAGGAGCAGACTGTGGTTGTCAGGCAAAGAGGCATAGTATGGAGAGTGACGATGGGCTTTCGTGGGGCGAGCTCTAGAAGTACATAAATCAGTGTTCAAGATAGCTCTGAATTGAATCGGACGTTGCTGTTCACTGAAAACATATTGCCACTGCCACCTAAGATGGGCGATGATGGAATAGAGGTATCGATGGCCGGCTGTATATATACAGGTGGTGTCTTGTTCGGCTTGGGAATAAGCATCTCCCTTGAGAATCCTGGAGTAGATAGAACTCCCCTCTGGGGATTCCAGAAGGACGAGCCAGCCAATGCCAGTCCCTGTTTTGGCAAGGTTTCCAGGCTACACAGAATACTATTTTGTAGCCATTAACGAGAGTCTACCACTTAGAGACCTTGTTTAGTTAAACATTCACTCAGGGATTAGGAGGGATGTCTGCATAGACGGAAGAGTGCCATTGGGGGAGCGTTTTATAAATTCCCGAAACCTCTGCAAAGTCGGCCGAGCGAATCCGATTAGGAGCGGCAAGGCATGGTATTTCTATTTCTAGTCTAGATAGATTGTTCTCGTCATCCTAGGTGACGAGATACACCCGACCCTCAAATGCTGCCAGCACATCTCCCGTATCCTTGCCTGCATGCGTCGATATGATGGGCACTAACTTAAAATCACTATCCAGACCCAACTCCTTGCCCGTAGGCGCAGCCCATGGCTTCTCCTCGGAGCTAAAGTTGAGTACAACAACCGCCTTGGAGCCATCCAGATGGGAC
This sequence comes from Fusarium robinianum, assembly GCA_013623725.1. Lineage (NCBI taxonomy): Eukaryota > Fungi > Ascomycota > Sordariomycetes > Hypocreales > Nectriaceae > Fusarium > Fusarium robinianum. The sequence goes on along the minus strand of JABFFI010000002.1, from coordinate 9,977 downwards.
TCCTTCACAAACATGTAATTCTCCGTGTCATCTGGTCGCAGAACCTTGTAATCTCCGTATACCAAGAGATCAGAAAACTCGCGTCTAAATAGGACTGCCTTTCTCCAAAAAGCTAGCACGCTGTGCGGGTCGTTCAGCTGCGACTCAACGTTGATCTCGTGAGCCAAGGGATGGGGCTTCATCCACGGCTCCGAGATAGGGCTGCCAGCTTTCTCGGCCACCTCTGAGAACCCGCCATACTTTCCCTTGCCCCAAGACATTGGGATACGGGCGTGGTCGCGGGCAAGGTACTGCAAGGCGGCCAATGCCTTGTCAATCTCCTCCTCGTCATCTCCGGTCCGCTCCTTGACCATGTCCAGAAACAGATAACTATCAAGATCGAGGTAGTTTTCGGCGGGGTAGCTCTCTTTTGGTGCGTTTACAGATCCAATCTCCTGGCCTTGGTAGATATACTGCGTTCCGCTGAGACTGGCCTGCATCAGGGCGAGCAACTTGGACCCAGCAACCCGATACTGGGGACGATCGTCTGTAAATCGCGACACCGACCGAGCTTGGTCATGGTTCTCCATAAACACAGTAGTCCAAGCATCCGTCCCATGTATAAGGCTCTGTGTCCGGCCGACCGCAGCCTTGAGATCCGGCAGGGTAAAGTTCTTGGGCGTCGTCTCGTACTTGTGCGTTTTTCCGAATCCGACGTCGACGACATCAAACTGGAACACCATGTTAAGCTGCTTCTCCTCGGCGCTCACGTATCTCAGGACGCGGGCAAGATCAGGCGTGTTCGGCAGCTCTCCGACAGTGATGGCGCCGTATCGTTCGAGGATCTCGTTCATCTCGCTGAGGAACTCGTGCATCCGAGGGCCGTTGCAGTAGAGGAGGCCGGCAGGCTGATAGGCGGCCTTGGAGTCTGTGATGGGCGCGTCCGGAAAGTCCTGAGGCTTTGAGTACATGTTGACAGTGTCGACACGGAAGCCATCAACGCCCCTCTCGAGCCAGAACACCACGGCTGAAGCATAGATGGCTCGACGGGTCACGGGATTCTCCCAGTTGAGGTCTGGCTGCTCCTTTGCGAACAGATGTAGGTAGTACTCTCCAGTCGACTCGTCCCACTCCCAAGCGCTGCCACCACCAAAGTTGCAGCGCCAGTTGTTGGGAGGGAGTCGTTGGCCCTCTGAAGAGTACTTGGCTGGCCTCCAGATGTACCAGTCGCGCTTGGAGTTGTCCTTGGCTGAACGGGACTCTTTGAACCACGCGTGCTGATCTGAGGTGTGGTTGATGACCAGGTCAAGCATGATCCGCATTCCTCTTGAGTGAGTCTCGCGGATCAATTGCTCCATGTCCTCCAGAGTGCCATAGGGGCGGTAGACATCTTCATAGTTGGCAATGTCATAACCCATGTCGACCTGGGGACTGTCGTACATGGGACAGATCCATACGACATCAACACCCAAGCTAGCAATGTAGTCTAGCTTGGAGATGATGCCCTGGAGGTCACCGACGCCATCGCCGTCGGAGTCGCAGAAGGAGGCAGGGTAGATTTGGTACATTATGGCATGTTTCCACCACTGCTTGACGTGCTTCCTGACGGTCATGATGGCCTAGGGTAGGTGGGTAGGGAGGAAATGATAGAGAAGGGGAAGTTGGGGTATGGGAAATGGAAGAGTTGAAGCAGCCGTTGGTCGATGCGACAGAACACATTTAAGTAGATGGATGGCTCCAAGCATGATGGACTGAGAAATCGCCGTCGATCCTTCACATGTCGGTCCGGAGTCTGGGGGCGGAGACGCCGTCAGGTGTGGTCGCCTCATAGTTCTGGGCTAGGGATTAACTAGTTGCTTGTCGGACCGACGAGATCTTTTGTCTATTGGCTCGTTGTCGGTCCGACACGATCCCATGATCTTGTGGGTCTGAGATGGACCGGTGAAAAGCCCTGGACAGTTCGTCAATTCTCAGAGAGTTGACCAGGTTGAGCACCCCAAGTTGATAGTCTTGTCTTGACAACCTCACGTCACAACATAACCCGCAAATGCCTCACAATGACACGACCGCCCACATGTCGGCCCGAAAGCTATACCCCAGACCAGCTCTCAATTATCCCCATGGGGAGTCTGGGCTCAGGATCGAGAGTTCGAGGCCTGAGCAAGTCCGGCCTAGTGGCCGTTGTCCCCGCGAATCCCCAACACCACAACTGGTCGCGTAGGCCCGAGTGGCTTGTCGAGCTACCAAACTTGGCTAGCTGAAGGGTCTGCTGTGCGTACCTACTTCGTTTTGATGTCTTGAAAATATTTCTATAAGAGGGCGTCTGTGTCCGCACCAGTTGGACCATTATCAGCAAGAACAAACGAACAATCACTCACCCTCATCAGTTCAACTGACAACTGAATCGATCTTGCTTCATTCCATAATTTCATCGTCACCATGTCTCCTCAGGACAAGGTGGGCATCGCCCCAACTCCCGCGGTGGACGAGTCCGTCGCCCAGGAGGCCGCCGCCGCCACTGAGGCAGAGCGTAACATGGGCCTCCTCAAGTCGTTCAAGCTCTACAAGAAGGCCTGCTTTTGGTCGATCTTCCTGTCTCTGTGCATCGTCATGGAAGGCTTCGATGTCGTCCTTCTCAACAATCTATACGCCTACCCGCCCTTCCAGCGCAAGTTTGGCGTCCAGCAGGCCGACGGCAGCTACCAGCTCACGGCCGCTTGGCAGTCTGGCCTTTCCAACGGCACCCTATGCGGCCAGATCCTAGGACTCTTCATCAACGGCATCATCGCCGACCGTTTCGGGTATCGCAAGACGCTAATCGGCGCCCTTGCTGGTTGCATCGCTTTCGTCTTTATTATATTCTTCTCCGAGAGCCTGGTCCAGCTGCTGATCGGCGAGATCCTCATCGGCATCCCGTGGGGCGTCTTCCAGACCTTGACTACCACCTATGCTGCTGAAGTGTGCCCAACTCACCTGCGCGCCTACCTCACAACCTACGTCAACCTCTGCTGGGTGATGGGCCAGTTCATCGCCTCTGGCGTCTTGAGAGGCATGGTCGCCCGCGACGACAAGTGGGGTTACAAGATCCCCTTTGCGTTGCAGTGGATGTGGCCTGTCCCCCTGATGATTGGCATCTACCTCGCCCCTGAGTCCCCCTGGTGGCTCGTCCGTCGCGGCCGCATTGAAGATGCCAAGGTCTCCCTGGAGCGTCTGACCGTCCGCAATAGCGAGGTCGACTTCAAGCCTGACGAGACGATTTCCATGATGATCCACACCAACGAGATGGAGAAGGAGGCCCAGTCAGGAACCTCGTATTTGGACCTCTTCAAGGGCGTCAGTCTGCGCCGTACCGAGATCGTATGCGTCACTTGGATGATACAGACGCTCTGCGGTGCCACATTCATGGGCTACTCAACCTACTTTTACCAACAGGCCGGCATGGCCATTGAGAACTCATTCAGCATGTCCCTCGGGCAGTATGCCATCGGTGCGGTCGGGACCGTCTTCTCGTGGTTCCTTATGGGATGGTGCGGCCGCCGCACGCTCTACCTCTACGGCCAGCTTGCCATGTGCCTGTTCCTCCTGACCATCGGTTGCGTCGCCTTCGCCGGCCGTGACAACGTGGCTGCGCAATGGGCTATCGGGTCTCTGCTGCTCGTCTACACCTTCACCTATGACTGCACTGTCGGGCCGGTCTGCTATTCCCTGGTCGCCGAGCTGACTTCCACCCGTCTGCGAACCAAGTCGGTTGTTATGGCTCGAAACATGTACAACATCGTTGGCATCATCACCAACATCATCACCCCTCGCATGCTCAACCCATCGGCCTGGAACTGGGGTGCCAAGTCGGGCTTCTTCTGGGCGGGAACCTGCTTCCTGTGCGCCATCTGGACGTACTTCCGCCTGCCCGAGCCCAAGGGCCGCACGTATGCCGAGCTGGATATTCTGTTTGAGCGGCATGTCAGCGCGCGCAAGTTCAAAGGGGCCACTGTCGGGCGCCTAGACACGGGGTTTAATCATGCAATTGGGAAGGACAAGGGTGTCGGTGCCGTACATGTTGAGAAGATCCAGAGCGAGTTCAAGTAGAGATATAGTTATTACTACCTACCTAGGCTACCGAGTAGTTAGGCATGAGTGCCGTACCTGTACTAAATAAAGCTAAGAAGCGTGTTGGCGAATCAAGTCTACATTATCCGTACCAAACTTCATGTCCATCACGTGGTTAATAAACCTCTTCACATCTTCCCGCTCTCCTCCACGCTACTCACTTAAGTGACTTCACCCATAACTCTCGCCTACATCAACATCAAGGACGAGGTGAACACCCCCACATCTTCTAGCGCTTATCTCTACGCATTCTAGGTCAATGGGCAGCCGGGCGACCCGGGCATGCGATCCGTGCCGAGTCCGCAAGGTGAAGTGCAATGGTATGGCCCTGCCTGAACGCGTCCACTGTCCAGCGAGTATTCAATGACTGATTGACCTAAACTGCCCAGGCGAAAACCCTTGCTCACAATGCGGGCACCTCGGCCTCTCTTGCGTCTACTCGACAGCCCCATCAAAGCGCAAACCTGGGGTCCGCGGCCGGCTGGTCGCCCAATTGCGCAAGGGGACCAAGCCCGGCGACACAACATCGAGCTCAACTCTACCGCAGATCGAGTCGCATCCGTCGCCGTCTTTCGGCGCCGGTTACTCGTCTGACTTGTTCCTCAATCTCGTGCCGGATTTCAAAGCGGTTGTATTTCCGGTAAACCCCGTTATTCTCCCATCAGAGATTGTGAGGGCGGTTGAGAACATGCATCACAGCTACGAGGACTCGGCACTGGTATATGCCTTCGCCGCCGTCACCATCAACCTCACTCAAACGACCTGGGGCCTCAACGGAGACGTTGCTGCGCGCGTGAGAGATCTCATGCAGTACAGCATCAAGGCGCATCGACAGGCCGAGCTAGGCAACGACCCCCTCAGCAGATTCCCTACGACCGTCAAGCGCATCATGACGTGTATCTTCCTTGAGATCTGCTACATGGCCTTCAAGCGCTTCGACCGTAGCTTTGCAATTTTGAGGGAGGCTATCGCCATGATCCAGATGTTGAACGTCGACCAATACCTCAACGGCCTGGGCGACCGCGACATTGCGAGCCAGCAGCGCGTGTACTGGGAGGCCTTTATCCACGAGCGCTTCCTGACTATGGTGGCCGGCTACCCATCTATCCTGCCCCCTCTGCGGACGGGTTTGCCGTTGGCGGATCCTGAAGTCCCGCCGCATGTCAACGCAGGCTTCGATCGGCTTGTTCATCTGTTCCTCATCATGGACGATACATTCCTATCGCACTGGAAAGCGCAACAGGACCCCAGCCACACAGCTCCCGAGATGACGGCGGCGTGGATCGAGAGCAAACAGGCCCAGCTGGACCAGGACGAGATTGGGGCGGCCAACACGGAGCAGGCGTTGGAATCCAACGGCGACGGCGGCCTTACTGAGCTACAGCATGCTGATCTCTTTATCACACGGCTCTGGCTGCGGACTCTGGTATGGCAGCTCGCCTTGTCCCAGGGACTACTGCAGTCAACACCTCCGCAGAGCTCCCACGAAGGATTCTCGATGCACTTCCCAGCCCACCGTCTTTCAGCTCAGCTGCGGAATCTCGTTGGCCGTCTGAACAGGGTCGAGAGCATCGGCATTCATGGGTCCGGCATCCTGCAGAAGCTGTTTGAAATCACAAGCACAGTGGCCGACGTATTGGCACTGCCCATCACACCTGGCCAACAGGAGCGAGACGCCGAGTCGAGAATAGAGGATTTCCTATTTCTCGTTAAGTTCCTCCTCGGTTTCGAGCGGATCCCTTTCGAACAGAGTAACTACTTGAAGGAGAAGGTGAATACGCTACAAAAGGAGCATGCATCGAGGTTTTACCGGTTGGCAATGTATGATTCCAATGAATAACAGTTTAAAAAGATAAAAGATAGTAAGAATAAACATAGTGTAGCTCAAATCATTATAAAAATTGTAAAATATAAATATAATACATGATAATTTTGAGTATTGATATTCTGAAAATATACTTCAGTGAATATGAATTTTAGTAATTCTTACTTGCTTTTATATGCAGTTAATCTCAAGTTACTATTTACATCATGTCATCACTTGCCCTCCTTCAACGGAATATTACGCACCTTAGCTCGGAGCCTCGACTGCCACTCCCACTCGGTCGAAGCTTTCTCACCTCCTTTGACTGCTATTTTCGTCAATCTGTCAGCGAAGGCTCGCCTTCTCCAGACCACTTGACGTGAAGTCGAAGCCAGATACCGATAGTCTCAATCAAGACATCACGCTGCGATCTGCCGAGTTTGCCCTTCTTCAAGTCGTTCCTGGCTTGATATTGTTTTTTTGACACTAATATTTGATAGTCCCTTTTGGGAATCTGGGCTAGTATATTATCCTTCACAGAGACTTTGTGTTTTTGAGATGACAAAACACCTGTTTCAGGTCGAAGGCAAGGCCGCCCGCTCTGATGGACGCAATACTCCAATCCTGGCAGCCAGTGTTATGTAGGAGGCTGAGAAAGAGAAGTAGGTCAGTGGGAAGGCCAAGGAGGAAAAGGAGGTCGGGGAGCAGGTCAAAGACGAGGCTGAGGAGATTGAGAAGATAGCTGACCCATCCATGATTCATTCTCAAGACTCTCTCGTTGTTGCGAGTTTTCTCTCAGTAGACGCCAGGCAAGCCATGATCCCGCTCTGATATAAATGAATGATGGTGAGCTGATAGGACCTCGGCATATGATTGACCGAAACTGACAAAATGAAAACCACAGTTTTGGGGCAGATCTTGGCCCGTTTTTAAGGATTTACTGACCGCGACCTTGTGCTTAGGTCAGCTGAGTGAGATGTGTGCATGAACCATTGACCTGGCAGGGTAAGACTTGACGCCACAGAAGGACAGAAAGGGGATCTTAGACAGGACTTTCATCACTCCTGGCAGGGTACAGACTCTCCCCTCCACACCCAGCTGACTGACAACTGATGTGCCAAGAGCATGGATATTCATGATATCGTCTGTCGTACAGCTGCCAGTTGAGGACAGCGACGCCGTGAACGCTTCGGCCAAAGGAAATCGAATAGCAGCCACCCTTGAGGAAAACACTAAAAGATCGCCACTACATTACTTCACAACGCCCCTAAACTCCAATTGAAGCACTCCGTCATCCACCATAACAATCTGGGAGGAGCACATTAGCCCGAATAGTTATACGGAACAAGGTTGAAGGATTAGTGGCTTGGAAGATTTCTCTCTTTCACCCTGCCTTGTCGACTGCACCAGCGAGTGGCCAGGGGTTGGGTGTCAAAAGGGCCGACAATGCTGCATCAATGAACTTTATGAACGCCGACAATAAGAAAAAAAAAAGTTTTTGCCGTCAGCAAGACTCGAACTTGCGTTTTCAGTGCTTCAAGAGACCACAAACTGATGTACTGACCCCTATACGATGACGGCTGTTTTGGTTGACATCTAGTGTTAAAAGTTACATTATATGCTGCTTTCCAAGTTCCTTCCAACATACGCAAGGACTCTCCGACCGTACCGAATGATCGTAGATGGCTATGGTTGCTTATATTATGACAAAGCTATCTTGAAACTTGTTCAGCAAACAATATTAAAGCTTCTTAAGACATGACAGGTGATTGGGTGATATTGCTTGCATGTCTAACTCAGCGAAGTGGTCGTGAATATTAATGAAGATCATTGTAATATGCCATTGGTGTTTCAATATAGACAAACTGACTGTACATACTCGAAATCACATGGCCACAATCCCTTAATGTGGCTAATCTATTATCATCGCTATATTAGATGCTCTCTAAGTCTTCCTAGAAGTGACTTTTATTAAATTAGACTATTAAAATGCCTATAATGACAAAGTATAATTAAATAAGCTAGCTATACTCTAACTAATTAGGAAATAATTAGCCTAGGATTTCCTAATTAGAAAATAATAGCCTAAATTAATAATTAAGGGAAATAAAGGAAATACCTTAAATAATTAAATAATAAAATAAATATAATATAATTATAAGAAATAATATAAATATCTTATAAACTTTATAATAATTAAAAGTTTTATATATAATTATTTATAATTAATTAATTAAATTAATCTTAATAAATAATTATTATATATAAAGCTTATAATATTAAAGACCTTATTTAATTTAAAATTTAATATTTATAATAATTAGATTATTTAATATAAAATCCTTAAGGGATTAAGTAAAGGAGATAATTTTTAAAAATATCTTAATTTAAAGAACTTAATAAACCCTTACTTAGATATTTTATAAATTAATAAATTAAATAGTATAAAATATTATTATTATAAAAATTATATATTTTCTCTAATATTTATATAAATAAGATCTTAAATTATATAATTAAAAGAAAATAAATTAAAAATAATCTTTTTAAAAGAGCCTAATAAATAAAAGGCTTATATAATAAATAAGCTTTTATTAATAAATAAAAAAATATAAAATCTAATAATTTAAAAATATAAGCTAAAAGCTTAGAAATTTTATAAATATAAAATAATATATAATATCCTATAATAATAAATATAAAAAATTATAAATAAGTCTTTATTTTATTATTATTATTTAAATAAATAAATATTTATTAAATAAATTAAAAGCCTATATAATAAGTTTTTAATTATTTTAAAATTAAAAAAAAAGATTATTTATTAAAATTATTATAAGAAATACCTTTAATTAATTATTAAATTAAAAGGATATATTATTAAAGCTTAAAATATTAAATTATAAAAAATAATTAATTTTAAATAATAATTTTTAAATATTAAATATATATTTAATTATATCTTATTAAATATATAGGCTAAAATTTATAGCCTTATAAGATTAAATAAAATTATCTTTAATAATTTAAATCTTTAAAAGTTTATTTAAAAAGCTTAATAAATATTTTATATTCTCTTAAAAAGAAAATATCTTTATATAATTTGAAGAGTATTTCTTATTAATATAATTAAAAGAAAAAATATTAAGATAATTAATTTTTTAATAAAAAAATAAAAAATCTTAAAAAAAATAATTCTTTTATTAAAAAAATAAAAAATAATTATTAATTAAATATTATATTTATAATAAAATATATAAATTAAAATAATATATTTATATTTTTCTTAAGAAAAATAAAAAAAAAATTAAATTATAATTAAAGATTATTAAATAAATAAAAAAAAAATTTAAATTTAAAATTAATAATCTTATTAAGAAAATAAAAAAGCTAAAAATAAAAAAATTAATCTAATTTAAAATAATAAGAATATATAAAATAAATATTAATATAATAATTAATAAAGCCTATTTATTAAAAAGAAATATTATTTAAAATAAATATCTCTTTATATATCTTTAAAGATATTATTAAAATAAATAAATTATATATTATTTTAATAAGGGATTTATTTTAATTAAATATTTTATAAATTCCTATTAAAGCTTATAAGAAAAAAATAATAATTATTTAAATAATTAAAGGCTTATTAAAAAGACTTTATTTAATAAATATTATTTTATATTATTCCCTTATTATAAATCTTATATTATTTTATATTTAAAAAAATAAGGCTTATAATAGAATATAAAATTAAAGAATAATTATATTTAATAAATTAATAATATTATTTTAAATAAAATTATAAAAGTTTATAAATAATAAATTTTAAAATAAAATAATAAAAAACCTTTTATAATTTATATTATAATTATATTTCTTAATAATAATATAAAGAATTAATAATATTATATTTATAACTTTTAAATTTATAAAAAGCTATTAAAAGAAGATATTCTTATTTAATATATAAGGCTTAAATACTTAGGTTTTAATACTATATAAAGCCTAATTATAGCTTTAAAAGATATAAATTTAAAAATTAAGCCTAATAATTAATAAAAAATAATTATAATAAATTATAATA